>JACJUY010000393.1:177454-193095 GCA_014220935.1 Platorchestia sp. MABIK
CATAACCTCGACACATCATAACCTCGACACATCATAACCTCGACACATCATAACCTCGACACATCATAACCTCGACACATCATAACCTCGACACATCATAACCTCGACACATCATAACCACGACACATCATAACCTCGACACATCACAACCTCGACACATCATTACCTCGACACATCATTACCTAATGCAGAAAACACCACTGATATTTGAACATGTGTTTTAGCGTTATAAGCTTGATCAAAGTAAATTAATGTGTCATTCTTACGTAGGTAATAAAATACAATTCGGATGTATGTATTCTGAGAGGTATTATTCAGAATTCATTTCTGAATGGAACCGACAGTTTGTGGTGAGTGAAGAGTGCCGTGAGAGACCATATCATATGTGCCCTGACGATAATCGTACTTAGAATTGAAATATAAACTACAGCGTTTCCTTAAACGAGGATGGCGGTTACGAAAAAACATTTCGGTCCACGAAGAGGAATCATTTAAGTCCTCTTGCTTGCGGAGCCTTGTCGGCCTCCCGACCAATTTTCCGACACGTCGCTACAACATTGCAAGACTGTCGTCACTCAAATTTCTTTATTTTTCATGAGAAGCACTTCAAAGTACCTAAGTCAGATAATTTTAATAATTTTGCACAAATTAACCAGCGCCGTCTCTTGGTCGCAAATGCACTTAGACTTACGACTTTACTGGCAAAAGACGCAGAATTAATTCAGCATTCTTATGTTACATTGTAACTCTGTATTTGAAATGTTTGAGTTAAGACAGTCTTGCAATGATGCAGCGACACGCTCCTGCTCTGCCGCGGCGCTTGTACTTTTGACCCCAATAAATAAATAAATAAATAGCGATGATGATGTCAACAGAGAATCTAATTCCTCGCTTACGTGAATTATAATCCCCTTGGTCATTATTTAGATTCATTCACTTTTCCGTTGTTGATGAAATGAGTTTACTCACACTGAATGACTGGGAAATATTCAATGAATGACAGGGAAAGATTAAAATGCCTCACGAATCACGGGACTTTCTTGTGGAAACATAACTAATTTGGTATTGGCTTTCACAGCCATTCAACTTGACATCATCAATACAAAAAGCTTGATGACTCTGCTGCAATAACTCGGACGGTGATATAGGTCGAGATGTCGTTCAACTGCGTATGAAAATAAGCATCACAATTACAGTACAATCAGCATCGCTATACTGACCCGCGGAAATTAAACTCGACCCGCTCTTTTGTATTGGATCGTGACTAACACCACAACCAGCATCACTATATTCGTGACGATCAACACAATCAGCATAATTAAATTCATGACCATCAATTCAACCAGCACTGAAAGCTGGGTTCAACTTTGAGTTCACTTTCAGTTTTCAGTTTTTCCGCATTCTAATCCGGTCAGCTTTATGACAGACTAGCACACCTTGCCAGCACGTGCTGTTTGTGTCCCAATGTCCCAGCACGTGCTGTTTGTGTCCCAATGTCCCAGCACGTGCTGTTTGTGTCCCAATATCCGGTCAGCTTTATGACAGACTAGCACACCTTGCCAGCACGTGCTGTTTGTGTCCCAATGTCCCAGCACGTGCTGTTTGTGTCCCAATGTCCCAGCACGTGCTGTTTGTGTCCCAATGTCCCAGCACGTGCTGTTTGTGTCCCAATGTCCCAGCACGTGCTGTTTGTGTCCCAATGTCCGGTCAGCTTTATGACAGACTAGCACACCAGCACGTGCTGTTTGTGTCCCAATGATTGGTTACTGAACTTATTCTCAATGTACAATAACAGAAAGAAATGCACAATTATGATTTTTATTACCTCTCAATGAATAACTTGTCCTGGCGAACAATGCCCATTCTTACTGTTCAGTTCTGAAAGCTATTCATGGTCAAATCGAGAATGTACTCAACTACTGATACGAATGGAGTTCTACACAGATTGAAGTCTCCATCGTTCTCTTGAATTTAACATTTCATTAAATACTTTTTTAGTTTGCAGCAGCTCTGACTGCATTATTTAAGAAAAGTGAACTGGTAAACTCGGTTAAATTCCATCGAGTGATGATAAAAGAGCATTATCAGCAATCTCTCAGCAGCTTTTCACAAATGTGTGCCAGGGTTTACTCTAAAAGAAATGAATGAAATATGAAATTTTCATTCAACTCTCAGCTAGTTTTCCTACTCCATGTAATTCCCCTTTGAGCGGTTTGCTTGATTTTGGCTTGTTTCCAGCAGAAGCTCCCACGCAATCTTGTTGCCTAGTCGTCTGTTTTTAAAATATCTCGAAGCGATACATAAAAATCACGCCCGTTCTACATCGCTCTGACTCGCAAAATCCAATTATCGTTCATGGAGACTGATATATTTCAAGCACAATATCTTATTACTATTAATAATATTTTCATAAGCCCATATTATTACTGGTTTCGGCATGCAATTTCAATTTCAAATCATTTTTAATACACTTACGACGGACACGGTTTTCGCTCCTCATATTTTCAGCGTCATCTCAGCTTCAGAAGAGATCTACGCTGAAGTACGCAAGCGAGGAACATAAAACCTGCGCAGCTAAACAAGCCACACACAAACACAGGAGGCATTCACAGAGCTGCCAAGACACTGGAGCCAGCCAGGCTTCAGTTTTGCACGCCACGAATATGGGGAAAAAAAAATAGGGGATTTCCAATAAAGTTGCGGTATAAAATGTAAAACACTCGTACATGAAATGTATAGTACTCGCTTTTTAAATTTCATTAATAACGTAATTGTATTTATTTGGTAAACATACATAGGTATTAATTCAATAACATAGGTATTAAACCCTTTGGTAAAGCCTCCATTATAGAATATTTGGTGTAGATACTCGTTTTCTATAAGGTGATCTTTTGATTTTATATTCGTAAGAGTTACAAGTGAAAGTTAAATTAGCGGAATATGGCAGGACAAATTTGATCCAGAACAAAGGATTTTACATCGCTGTTTTGCATACTAAGTATTCAAACAAGAAGTTTTAGGAGCACCACAGCGATAAGGCAAAGCTCAAATAGGATAGACGGTGAATTGAGAATATTGATGGGCTATTTGTCCCCTAATTGAACCCATCAAGGCAGCAATTTGTTACATCTCACTTTCGTTTAGAGTGTGACATTCTTTGTGTGAAGGCTCCGAGCATTTCATTGATCGCTTACACCCACAGGTAACTAACATTCTGTAGCAGAGACGTAGGCAGACGTCCCCTTTCGTCTACTCAAGAATCAACAAATAACTTACGCGCAAAAATAACTTATGACGCAAGTGAAAATCCACTGCGCAATGGCAATAGAGGCAGGAAACATTCTGCAGTAGAGACCAACACTCGCTACGTAAGCAGACATCCCCTTACGTCTACTCACAATCCAACGAATAACTAGCGCGCAATAACAACTTATGACGCAGGTGGAAATACACTACGCAACGATAATAGGAAACCCAAAGGATGCAAATCAATTGCGAATCTCTCCTTAAATTATGCAGGAGGTGATAGCGCCTGTGTTCTTGGAAGACGGTGAGATCTTCTGATATACGAGTCTGCTCTTCTGCGCAACGGACATCTCAAGAATCCTCCTTTTTTGTCTTTTCTTATTTCTTTTCAACCAATAATTAAGGAATTCCGAAGGATTTTCTTGCATTTAAAGTATTTAAGTTATTGTTCAATATAGTATTTGAATTATTTATAAGTTGTCAGCCATCTCTTTGTGTATATAATATCCAAGAGATGAAATCTTTACCGTTTCTCTCAATAACATAATTAGCCCCCGACACGGCTATAGTACGCCTCGTATGGTTGTCTATCAATTAAGGACTTTTATATTAAGAAATTTTTTAAATTCAATGTGTTATGCGTCTCATGTATCAACTTTTTCGGAAAAAAATTTTTTCTTTTTTTTCTTTTAATTTTTCTACTTGCGTCGTTGTGACGCGGCAACAAAGGGTTAGTGGAAGCAATGGCAACAGGTTGCTTCGGCTCCAACGTCAAATAAAAAATGTCGTTTTAAATAATGCGTTGCATCTTCTCTTATGTCGTTCTGAAGTCTTAAAGTATTTCAAAACTTAAAATTAGTTGTATTTACGATCACTTATTACGATAAAATGATCATAAGTAAAAATCATTGGTCATGAAGTACTTTGTTACATTTGTCGTACAACAAAAGGAACAAAGGTTTTCAAGACTAATAACTCATTTGTAGTAATAATTACAAGGAGACTAATAATGAATAATCAATAATAATTAATGGCTAATAATTTTTATATTTACAACTTGTTGCGCTAAAATGTGAAAGTTTATTCCAGCGAAACTTTCCACAATCCAGAGCGTGTGAGCGCAAGTGAGCGTTGCAGTCTCCGGAGCTGAGGCTGTCGTACGGCAACGAGTTGCAAGTGATGCATTGAGCAACATTTGATAACGAGGTATCCTCTGCCACGGACTGTGAAGTGACTGCTCGATTATCGAAACCCAATAGTAGAGCCTCGATAGGCAGACTCAGATGCCCTCATCACTTTGACCGCGTCGTGCACCACCGGTGGCCACAGAATTTATTTTCATGATGCGGTTGACCGACCAGTAGTCACCAACTGAATTTTTTTCTCTTTATATAATGCTAGATAATGACATGATCCAGTTCATGTTTGCTATTTTCAAAATTGCTGACTACAATTGACATCAAATTTGAGTTGAACGTTGAACTTCGATTTGGTCAAAGTGTTAAAGCTCGATCTTGATGAAAAGCTGTCTGCTGCTCGTGCTGCGCACGCGCCAGACTTCAATGAAGTTATTGCTCCAAAAATGCTGATCAGCATGTCACTCATGTAAGCTAAATCATTCGGAACAAAATTAGAGTTTTGTTCTATTCTTTCACGGTTGCAATAACTCAGTTAATTTTGTGAGGTGAGTGCCAGTAGGATGTTTGCTTTCAGCCTCGGCTGAAACAAAGCATTACATATTTCCAACATTCAAAACAATGTTGAGAGAAATAGTAGCATTTAGGATTCACTTGAACTACATCCGTTGCTTGTGACTAATTGATGCAAAGGATCTTACGTTGAGTTTGTCTTTGAGTAGAGAATCACATAAAAATATTTTTGTTAACTTCGACTAAACTTTAACACAAAACAAAAGGTGTGCTTCGGAAGTATTCGCCATGAGCCAAAATTTAAAAATATACGTCAGTAAACTTACGCACTATGCATAAAATTGAAATTATTTAGTGCTATTATACCGTGAGGTCTACCGCCATATATCGCCTACCCAGGTGCAGCTTGAGATGTACAAATTAAAGATTTATCGTTATGTTAAATGTATGGAAATAAGTAATATCCATTAGTAGCCTGACCTCACGCTACAGTGCTAGCTAGAGGTAAATCACATGCTATAGCGCGGTAGACCTCACGCTATAGTACTAGCTAGAGGTAGATCTCATGCTATAGTGTGGTAGACCTCACGCTACAGCAGCACCAATTATTATTTCCCTGAAAACGATTTATTCACTCCGAAAGTAAGGTGCGTTAGCCTGATCCTACCCCAAACCTGGTCCAGCATCCAGCGACGCTACAAAGACGTTCCAGGCCGGCTGTTAGCAAATGCCGAAGGTCTACTCAATGAATCGATTGATCGGAGACTGCAAAGGCTGAATATTTGAGTCGCTACACGGAACATAAATTCTGCCGCTCCATTGAGTTGTGTCTCCAGTTATTGACTCGAGCTATCCATTCCCAGTGTGTGGCCCCACGGACTACAAATTATAGGGCCACGCATGCTGAGGTACTGGGTTCGTGTCAATCTGCTGGTGCTTGTGGTGGTCACTGTGGCCGAGTGGTTACGAGCACCCCCTTCACGGGGTGTCGCCAATTCGAATCCCGGCGATGCCCGGCGATTGTCCCCGTTGGGAAAAGGGAGAACTCAGCCACAATTCCCCACTCTACCCAGGTGTCGGAAATGGGTACCGGCTTGAAAAGAGGTAACCGTCAGGGCGTGCTGTTTTTAGTTATGAGGCATTTGAAAAACCAATGTTCAAGATGATATGTATCAGGCTTGGTTGGAAAAAAACAAACTTTGTGCGTGAAAACTTCTGGCTTTAGGTGTGATTCTGTGGTGCCTGAGCATGATTGGTATTTTACGGCTGGGGATTCGATTGAGGGGGGAAACCCGAGAATGGACCACTTGCCTCGTTGTCATAACGTTTTGCGTTCGATTTTATTCTGCTAATTGAAAGAGTTAAGCCTTTGAACCAATGTTAAAATTGATCATATCAATGACGAGGAGTCCCTCACAATCCATCGGATGATGTTTCAAAGCACTGCTTCATAACTCAAGGACTATTCTTAAAAACAAATGAAATGCGACTGATGCAGTGACAAGCGCAGCTCGGAAGAACTGTGCACGATTCTCAAGAACAGGTTGGAAGATTCTTCAATTTTCCATCAAAAGTAAGACCTTACTTCAACATCGCTGGAGGTGTGAAGTTAAGCTAAACTCTAAGTGACGGGGATTTTCCAGAGTTCTGAGCACAGATGCGCGCACACCTGTGCGATGCCGTTTTAAAAATGCTATAATTTGTAAAATATTAGTACTTGAATGGTGAAATAGGTTTCTTGAAATAGTAGGATTTAAAGTTTTATTTTGTTTTGATTATTGTGTCGATTGGATTATTATTTTGTCGAAAATAATAGTTTAACAATATGTTGAAAATTCCAAGGAATAAATTTGTGATTAAATGAAGTTTTTTGAAATGCAGGCTTTCCATAATCAAGGTGAAAGCATTGTTGTACTAGGAAATAACCAAAATTCTTAGCTCTACGGAACGGTATTGACCAGTCGTGCAGCCAACCGAAAATAACGGGGAGGGAGGGGGGGGGGGGCTTATGGGGCGCCAGGATCCCCGGCAAATAGTTTCGAGGAAGCCCAGACATTAATTTTCAGTAAAAATATTTTAACATGATCAATTGCGATCAATTGCCGTTATTCTTTTTCTTAAAATCAGCGACTGAAACTGGCCCCCATCTCAACATTTCAGGGGGGCCAGCCGCCTAGTCTAACTTTTTCGCCGGAGCATGCATGTTTTTTGCCGCCCGAGCGATTAATTAGGAGGCAAAAAAACATAAAAACATGCATGCAGGCGGCGATAAAGTTAGACTGGGTGGTATTGACGATGTCTTGCTCTCAAGCCAAGCAGTGTGGTTCGAGTGAAGGTCAAAATTGATTTGTCCTTACGCTCTTTCACATCAGACACTAAAGACTGAGTTAAGAAGAATGCTTGTCCATTTAGTCCTAATTTATAAACTGACTAAAAGTAACCAAATATTAGTAAATCCAAAAATGTTTATCATTTTGATCAATTTTCAGCAAGGTTAATTGCTCGTGCAATTCCAATCCTTTTGTGCGTTTGTCAAGTTTACGAAATAGCACCTGAAACCAAGATTTTACAATGCCGTAATTGATTCAAGTAGTTTAATGTAAATATAATTCACAAAACGAGTTAACAGAACATTTGTACAGTTAAACCGAGGAACGAATGTAGTTAAAATCAAATGCCAATAGTATGATATCTTCTCATGATTACTTCCTTCAAGTGGTTTTTATACTTTCCAATTTGGGCAAGGATATTTTAGCAAATTGTTTAAATTGTTTAAATTATTCCGCTTTTAATGGCTACAGATTCCAATTTCTGAAGGTTTTCGGACTCCTAGAACATACTCGAGTTTTCGTTTCTTGGCCTTCAACGTTTCCAAGTTAATTCAAGCTCAGTGTTTTCGAAGCATAAAATAAAAGAAAATAAAAATTCATATTTTATTTTTCTGTAAACATGCTATCGCTGATTCAGAAGTATTTTTATGATAACTAAACAGCCTGTGATTGAAAGTGCAGGCAGGGGCTAGCATTCTACATCGATTTCATATATAATATTCATATAATCGACAGATTTCCCCACTCATGCAATTGCAATCAAACTGCTCGTTTCGTTTGAGCTAAATCAATTTCACAGCATCATGCAGAAACGTCTCATGTAGGAGAGTTGTGTATACTTGGTTCTTAAAGAAAATTTGCCTCCCTTTTCTGCCCTCAGAGCTTGTTTACATTATGTTCTTCAAATAACGCAATTTTCTACAATTTCTTCGCAGTAGTCATTGTCAAAAACATCTTTTTCTATTGGAAGCATGTTATTGTTAACGTTTTTGACCCTACGTTTTGAAAGATGATGCAGCTTTTTGTGAAACAGCCGTGGTAGTTCATGTCCAAACCAACAATTTCCTATTCAAGTGCCGTTAAATTGAAAGACTTCATTTGCTCTTATTCTGTGTATATATAAAACAGAACTCTCTAGTTTGTTTGAAGTTGAACTCGTAGTATCACCAGACCACAGTTTCCGGGCCGTAATTTCAAATGAAAAATTTGTAATGTAAATATTCGTAATTTCAAACGGAGTATATATACTTTCAGTTTTCGTAATTTAAAACGGAGAATTTGTAACGTAAGTATTTGTAATTTCAAACGGAGAAAACGGGTAAGACAGGTTACAGAGTAACTCTTCTAATAACTGAGCCTGCTCTCCACTCCCTCTGCTTCGGTTAAGAACCTGAAAAATCATTTGTACGGCCAAATTTTAGTGAGGTACATTTTCTGGTGTTTTTTTCAATTTCAATAAAAATAGGAGAGCAAAAATCACTGATAAAAATTTCATTATACTGAGAACGTTTCGGGCTAATACCCATCATCAGCTCATTAAAAGAATCTGACATATATCACTGAAATAGAAATGAACGTAGACGTACAAACAGACATAAACACGAAATCAAAATAAAAATAAAAATAAATAAATAAAAATAAAAATGCAGTAAACAACACGAAACACAACTAAGAACCTATAATGCTAAGAGGGTAAGAACTCAACTGGATGTTGAGTTAAGGCTTGCATTTAAAAATGAAAAGCGATTCTAAAATTCTACGATCTAAAACACTTGAATTTTCAATAAAAAAGAGAGAACCAGGAAAATGGTATAAAACATTTTTCATTAAAATGTTTTCTCGAGACTGTAAAAGACTCGTTAAAATGGACGTTTCGAGCCTTCGCTCATCATCAGCAATACGAAATTATATTAATAGTATATTAATTTCGTATTGCTGATGATGAGCGAAGGCTCGAAACGTTCTTTTTTACGAGTCTTTTACAGTCTCAATAATACATTTTAATGAAAAATGTTTTATACCATTTTCCTGGTTCTCTCTTTTTTATTGAAAATTCGAAAATACCGAAATAACTGCTTCGAAAACACTTGAAGCTACACATACTACTTTAAAATTACTAGAGTGAGGAGTTACATTGCACGTTTCAGCATGATCGCGAACAGAGATCAACAGCGCGAGCAAATTTTAGTGATGGTGCATTCAATAATTTTTTTTAATTTTTTCACTGAGAGCGCTTCGTGACTGTCTCGTTGCTTGCAACGCCCAGGTAAAGCTTCTACAACACGAATCTTTTAAAACTTTTTGATGACAAGTTACACAGTAAAGTAGAATCCAAGTATACTGATCATTTTAAACAGTTCAGTAACCGGTACCGGACTTGAGAGAATCAGTAATTCTTTGACTTCAAGTTGAAAACTTTTCTTTTCGGTCCAGCCGTCAAAATGACAATGACAAAGCTTGTTGCACCATGATAAAGATTGAAGTTTAGCGTTCTGCATGTTCTCAAAATAAAAAAAAAGCAAGGACAGTAACTCTCAAATTAATCATTGTGTTTTAATCAAATAGGAGAATTAAAAAATCCCGAACGTTTTGACCCCTAAGTATGTGGACTTTTGTTATTGAAATTTTTTCAGATCCTAAAGATGACCTTAAAGGTGGAAACGTTCGGTTTTGAATTCATTTATTTGATTAAAATATAATGGTTAATTTGAGAGCCACTGTAATTGCTTTTTTATTTATTCTGTTGCACCATGCTATACTCGTTGTATGAACCTTCTAAAATACTTTAGTAAATCAATGTTGTACAAAGTTATTCATATAAGATGGAAAGACTAATTCCTCATATAATTATGATTATTCCTCGTATAATTATGATTATTCCTCATATAATTATAATTATTCCTCATATTTTTATTGACGAACTCTTCATATAAGATGGAAAAACAATTTTTGTCTGCATCAATTCTTATTGAACGAAAACTTCTAACGATGTGAACAGTGTTTCAAAATAGATTTATTACTTGATCTAGTCAACAAAGCATGAGACAGCTATAACATCGGCTTAAGATATTGTACCTATAATCCCTATAATACCTTAAGATACAATACCTATAGGCAGCTATAATACGATCATAAGATTGACCGATCATCATAGCATGTGGCGCTAACGAGACCGTAGCTTGTATAGTCGGAACAGGTGTTTCTACACTTGTCTAAATTAGGCTTCTCTATTCATTAAAAGAAGAAATGTAAGGCCTATAATGCAGTATTCAATGTTGATTAATTGACCTATATGATTTCGTTTGAGATTTTCCTCACGCTTGACGTTGAGTAGGTAGATGAACACCTGCATTGTAGGAAAGGTATTTTATTGCATGAAATCGACATGGACGTTTCGCTCTGTAAAGAAATACTTGGCTAATTGGTTCACTCTCCCTTATGACAATTTTTTGATAGAAGAAAGAAAATGTTTAATTTCATAAAAAAACTTTTATTGGGATTAGCGGCCCTCGAACCTGAGCAAAACATGATCGATCAGAGTTGTTGGAGTTGTACTCTGAAACGGGCTGGACGCGTATCAGGCATTAGAGGACACCTGCAGATGTTCACCAGTCAAATGAAGCCGACATTAGGAAATTGAAGACAAATATCTGAAGCGGGCTGGACGCGTGTCATGAATGAAAGAACAACAGCCGATTTAAAAAATTGAAGACAAAAAACGCTCAGGCTAACAAAGAACGTAGACTTAGTGTTGTATTTGGTGTTCCTATTTATACAAGCTGCTTGATGACGAGTCGGAGGCACTGGCGGAAATAGCATTCCAAAACAGAATAAAAACTAGAACATTTGCACTGAACAGTGCATGGGATTCTGAGCGACAGAACAAAAGAACACAACGTCAGGGAGTTACTAGACCGCCACACAAAAAAAACGCCACTTACGCATCGCTTGGGCTGCGGTTTTGTTCATTGCAGTGAATGATGCCCTAGTGATTGCAGCGGACTACACAGAATTGATATCTAGCGCAGCATCCGCTCTCGCTACTGCGCTCAGAAATCTGTGTGACTTTAAACGGACGCGGCTCAGCGAAAATGTAATTTACTCATTAAAATAGCCTTTGTCCTCGCAGCGAGCAGATGGTTGTAGCTCAGATGTGAAGCGCTATCCTATTTTACCAAATCATTTTTTATAAGAATTTTATGTATTTGAATGTTAAAGGGCAGTTGATATTACGCGGTTGATAACGTTCAAGTATAGAAAGTAGACGAGCGCATTTAAAACTAAAGCGCATTGTAAAACTAAACATTGCGCCAAATTGTGCGATTTTTTGACAAAAATACATGGAAATTCAGAATTTTTTATGAGTAGAGTGCTACATTCGGAACTCGAATGAAAATGGAGCTCCTCACGGGCATAAAATCGCTCACATTTATTTGAGCGCCTTAGCATCCCTGTTAGTTTTCCCAAGACCTTACAAAAATTGACTGTCAAAGTGATGCAAGATTTTCCACTCCAGGTAGACAGTGAAAATGATGGAAAACGAATTGATTGGAAGAGATGACCTGATTGTTCTGAATCGGGAATAGAGTCACGTGCAGTACCAGCGTGCGGACGCCATGCATCAATGAATGAAAACCTATTTACGAGTGGCTTATGCTGGATGCCTCTCGTTGATGCAACCCATTGAAGCTCTACAGCTGCGGTGAGTGCATCTCCGTGGAAATGGTCTCTTCTTGTCACATTCACAGCAGCAGCTGCTGTATGTTAGTCGTCGTATGGTTTACCAAAGAGACTCTAATTTTTATGCGTATACTCATCGGTCTCTTGACGGAGTGTCTTTCATGGGCCCTAGAGAAGTTTTTCAGCATTTGAATGAACCTCTAACATGCGTCAGCAATTTTGTGTAAACTAACATTTCCATTGAGAGTCTAAATAGGAGAGAAATGGTTGAAATATTTTGAATCTTAACTGCATTACATCAAATATAGTTGAATAACTTTCGAGCTGCTTTTAGGATGATATCTGGCCTATTATACCTAAGTTTCAGTACAGAAGTTTACACAACACTTTAAAATATAAATTCAAAGGCCAATGGAAACGTCTTGACTTAACTGTTCGGGCTGGTAAAACAGTACTTGATATCCCGGTGTGGATTGAAGAGAGGTATAGATATGGCAGGAGCTAAGTACTTTGAGGGGATATGTTCAGTTTCGTACTGAATTCGTGAGTTACGAGTGTGTCTGACTAAATAATCTACGACAGAAAGCAATCTTCGAAGGGAAACAACACAGCACGGAGTTGTTCGCTGCACAACGCTGGCTACTCAGAAATGTTTTGCAACTCTGCTCTGACGCATTCCTGTTTTGACCGCCCAGCAACAGTTCCAAGAAGTTTGCTTGCTGCCAACCGACCGTTCTGGAAGAAATGCTATAAAAGAACAATGGGAGTACCTATACTTTCTCAATTGACCTGTTATTAGAAACGAAATATATCTTCTTCGCTTCAATCCATTTAAACAATGTTTATTTTTTGATGGTCGTTCGAATCTGTCCTGCTTCAGGATTCAAATTTTAGATTACTCTCTGACAAATAAAATTTTCAAACCAATAAGCAAAATGGAAAATGGCTCGAAACGTGATGCAAGAGACTAAATTTGATATCTCTATTTCCTCTATTATTTAAGACTTTAATTTTAAGAATATGACTGCATCTTCAGAGGATTTTTTCATAAAACTACTTCGTAAACCTCCTCCTACAGTGACCGAGGATTCTTGTGAGCTTTTTAGCGGTCATAAGCAGCGAAAAACATAAGAATTTTGGCAAATACTCACGACAAGATTTCTGGAGAAGGAAAATGCAAGAACGAACCAAAGAAAACCCTTTGCGAAAGATTTTTGGAGAAAGAAAATGTCAGGATAAACAAAACAAAAGAAAACCCTTTGCGAAAGATTTTTGGAGAAAGAAAATGTCAGGATAAACAAAACAAAAGAATACCCTTTGCGAAAGTATGATCAATTCATTGTTTTAGGCCGTTGACCATATATGAGCTTACGTCACCATTGTATCACAGCGCTGACGTCTCCCACATCTACATTAATGACCCCTGTTGTAACACATTATTATGTATGCAGCATGAGCGATAGTTCGGTTCCGTTGATGCGTAGTGGTGGCACAATTCACTTTTATAGTCCCTCTAAAATAGAAAAATAGTAAATGGCAACAGAAACGGGCTCAGTGATCTACTTCCGGGTTTTCTCAAAGTCCCGACACTTCACGTTCTCCAAGTCTGGGACAAGCTTCCTCGATATTATTATCGATCTCAATAAAGATCGAAAAATAATTAGAAAATTTTAGCGTGGGCGATGTTGATCACAAAATCATTAGAAGATAAAAGTTGAAATACGATAACTGAAGCTCATAAGTGTTCTCTTGAAACAAATGACGACACGTAGTTTTGCCCTCCATACTCGAACCACAAATACACCAGCGTCATTTGAAGAGCTCGTTGTGATCGCAGTAGTCAGATAAGTAATTGTAGTGTGTACGAATCAACAACAGGTGGTAGAACAAAGGCTCTGATATGAAATGAAATGATATGATATGAAATGATAGGATATGAAATGACATGATATGATATGATGTTTGATATGATATGATATATGGTATCTAAAATAACTCCAGCATTGATGCATCTAAGCTTGAGAATAAAAAGCAAGGCGAAAATCGCTACACGTATAGTCATTTTTATTAAAAATGATCATATAAAAGCTATACTGAATGACACCCAAAGTGCATTCCCGCTTCATATTGCCAACACCTAATTCAGCTACTCAGTTTTTCCCCTTATATTATTTTACCGTTGTTAGTGTTCATTCAAAGTTTAGATTTTTATAGATACTTCTTTAGTGTATTGATTTTTTCCTCTTTGGTTTCGTTTTACCGAGATTTTTTGCTGAAGATGGACAGTTAGTCCGAAACGTTCAGTTTTATATGATCATTTTTAATAAAAATGACTATACGTGTAGCGATTTTCGCCTTGCTTTTTGATATATGGTATGATATGATATGATACATGGTATGATATGATATGATACATGGTATGACATGATATGATACATGGAATGAAATGATATGATACATGGTATGATATGATATGATACATGGTATGATATGATATGAAACGATTTGAAATGATTTGAAATGATATGAAATGATATGAAATGATATGAAATGATATGATATGATAGGATATGATAGCGTATCATTTCATATAATATCATGTGGTATGATATGATGTTGCGGGCAGCGGATGAGGTGAGTGCTGGAGCTAACAAACAAGCCACACAAGGTCTGCCACAGACAACAAGACGCACGTCGCCGATGGACTGATACGTACAACAACTAAAGCATTAAAGTAAAAAACGTTTATTTCCAAAACATTTGATGCGTAAATGTACTACAACACATTGGTATTAAAAATTTCTTAGTATAAAGGTCCTTAATGGATGGACAATCGAATTTTTACCCATTTTGATTGACAAACTTATTTTAATACATTTTGATATCCGAACTAATTTTCATTATAATAATCAGACATTTTGATTAAAAAAGAAATTTTCATTATAATTTTCATACGAGATACTCTTCCTTCACGCTTACGAGCAGCGCTTAAAGTTTAGCAGTCCGCTTGGAAAATTTAAACTACGCAGTCAATGAAAAAAAACTTTTAATTCCACATATTGAACATAAAAGCATGTCAGCAGCAAGGAAATTCTGAATAAGTTACAACAAAAGGACTGCAGCGTGTGCAATTTTTAGTTAGGTTTTAAGTTGTTGCGAGGATGTAATTCCTGCGGGCTTCAGGTTTCAAATATTTACGCTCCTCGGGAACAAAACAGCTGATCTCACTTTTGGATCTGTGAGCAATGAACAATATTTCATTAGTTCCCATGTGCTGGTGAGCTACTGTGTCGTTCATAGATTTTTATAGCTGGCCCATGTCACTCCTACTGTTAACTTCCACATTTTTGTGCGGGGTCTACCTATAAACAAGTAGCTAACATTACGTTGATGTGAACCTATGCATTTACATAGATATAATAAAATTGCCTACAGTGACTTGACATACAAATAATCATTTGTGGTCCTGAAATTATCAAAGGAACTTCAATTCGCGCAATCGTCGCTTGCAACTAAGCGTTAGGAGACTATGCAGTATGTCCCACAGTATAAAGAATGTCCCACAATATACAGTATGTCCCACAATTTACATTATGTTCCACACTATACAGTATGTCCCACAATATACAGTATGTCCCACAATATACAGTATGTCCCACAATTTACAGTGTGTCCCACACTATACAGAATGTCCCACAATATACAGTATGTCCCACAATTTACAGTGTGTCCCACA
>JACJUY010000393.1:193625-214298 GCA_014220935.1 Platorchestia sp. MABIK
AGGTTTTTGTGGGACATACTGTATATTGTGGGACATACTGTATATTGTGGGACATATTGTATATTGTGGTACATACTGTATATTGTGGGACATACTGTATATTGTGGGACATACTGTATATTGTAGGACATACTGTATATTGTGGGACATACTGTATATTGTGGGACATACTGTATATTGTGGTACATGCTGTATATTGTGGGACATACTGTATATTGTGGGACATACTGTATAGTGTGGGACATACTGTATAGTGTGGGACATACTGTATATTGTGGGACATATTGTATATTGTGGGACATACTGTATATTGTGGTACATACTGTATATTGTGGTGCATACTGTATATTGTGGGACATACTGTATATTGTGGTACATACTGTATATTGTGGTACATACCGCATATTACTCTTAGACAGAAATTTTACACATCAAACGTCACGAACCATTCCCAAATAATTAAAAGATTTAAAGCACGTTTGTGAAAGTTTTTGCGGAAGGAGACAGCTTTCCTTCTCTTCCACTGATCTCGTCCCGAGTCGTCCGGTGCATGGGTGCGGACAGCACAAGTCCTTTTGAATCGAATACAAACGCTATCACTCAACTACGTAGTGTCGTCGTGCATCTGCGCCTCCTATTCCCATCATAAACGTGCTGAATTATCCCCTAATGTAAAGCAAGGTTAAATATCTAAAGCTAGAATACATGTATATATGATCTGCAGAACAAAATCTACATTTGAAAGTCTAGCTTGTTTAGGGAAACGTTTATGACATGCAGGGTTCCCTCAATAGCATATCACTTCAATTTTATCATTTACACATTTCCGTGAACGAGATAAAAATCAATTTTAAACACCAGCAACCGCGGGATGTTCCGAACGTTAATTATACGAATGCATGCATGGCACGCTGTACGAGACTAGAAACTCTAATAATGAACAATTGGTGCAGCTATCGACCGAGCTCGAGACCAAGGCGTAAACATGCCTTCCGTCGTCAGGCAACCATGCTAGCGAGGCGCATGTATGCCACGGTAGAAGAAACAAGGTAGGGTCAAACCAGTATTTTTTCGTCTACCGTGTGGCATTGCTGACGTCATGGCAACAAGCCAATAGCAGCGCTTATATTGCATCTGGCAACACTTCTAGCCTCAAATCTAGCTCCGCCATTGGCCTAACGACATGTCGCAATGGTGACGTCATAAGGTTTGTTTGAAATGAAACCGTTCTATTGGTTAGCTGAACAAGAGGAGGTGTTTTTTTCCTGTAGAAATGACTCTACCTAGTTTCCTCTACCGTGAGGTATGCACAGACCTCTTCATCCCTGCATCGCTTGTTCGCGCTATTCTCGCATTTTTTAGACCGCCGAATTTCAAGATAATCTGGGCAGTAAAAATGCTCCCCGAATTCACGGACATTCCTGAACCTTACACCAACAACGTTAAAGACAAACAAGTCAAACTCTAAAACGTGCAGTTTGTGATTCGAGCTTGGTACGAGATAGCTACGTTGCTCCCACGAGAAATTTTTCTACCACGATTTTTTTAAACGTAGTGCATTAACTGCTCAGCCTTTGGCGTTAGATCTTAAAATTAAATTGAGCATCGAGTGGCTACTACTTCAATGTACACGTAAAGCTCTCAAAATTAGTCACAATCGAATAAGCATGACGGGGGATACACAATGCCCTTGACCTACATGAGTTGACATCAATCATGCGCGCTCCTCTCGGCAGCTCGGTTGCGGTTGACAACAGGGTGTGGCTGGGTATGGCTGTAGCTGTGGTCATTTCAAAAATATGTGAGTATGCTGTACTTTCTTGGTACACCACTCCACACTTAGCATAACTACATCTGTAGCCACCTAGTGACACAGCTCAAGTTATGTACAGGCTCTACCAAAGATCCAAAGATAAAAAAAAAGTTTACATCCAATGAAGCAAATACGCAGAATGTATAAAGTTGATTTTTGGAACGTCTCAAAATAAAGATCCTTAGTAAGTAAGCACAATAGAAATTATTATAACCATGTCAGTGGTTGAACAAAAGACTGAGAAAAAGAATAGGAACTTATTTCCTTAACAAACGCTATTGATAACATATGCAAATAATTTCGAAATATTTTACCCGTTTCTCGCGTTTTTGCACTTGATTTGTTTTAACCGTGTTGTCTGTTTTACCTTGGGCTAGTATTGTTATTTCCGTGCTTTTCCATTGTTTTGTTCTGTGCGAGTATTTCTATTTTCCATTATTTTCCCTTGCTATTTTTCCCACAAGTATAAGATTGGAAGTAGATCTTCAGACGACCGGCACCCACCCTCGGCAGGGCCCCACGGACGGCTCTGTAAGGGGATCTTGCGGGGGAAGGTTAGTGAAGTCCAGCTCGAGTCAATCGTATCGTTCAAGCAGCTCTGAAGCAGCTCTGAACCGATCTCTGAAGCAGCTCTGAACCGATCTCTGAAGCAGCTCTGAAGCAGCTCTGAAGCGATCTTTGAAGCAGCTCTGAAGCGATCTCTGAAGCGAGCTCTCGAGAATCACTTGCATAAAATCCAATCGCAAATTATCGCAAACATTATTGCAAATTTCCGGGAGCGACTTGGCCGGAAGACTTGACTTGAGCGACGACATTGCAGAAGACGGAAGCATTTTTAAACATAACCCAATTATGTACGAAGTTTCATGCACTTTTTGCTGATATAAAGAGCATTGCGATTTGTTAGTCCGTTGAAAAGTTATGATGATTTTCTTGAGAGACAGGATTTTCAATGACCCCAGCAGAAGCTTTGAAATAGCCTGAGAGTTTTTGTTCGCTGCTGTAACGCCCACACATGTTCACTGGTTCACATTTAATAATAGATTGAACGATAATATCTACATGCATGCAAGTTTGAAATACGATTTTATAGGATCGAATTATCGCAGAAACGAATGCAAGCTTCACAACACAGGCCTCGCTTCGCAGTCAGTAATAAATTGAACGATAATATCTACATCAAGTTTAAAATACGATTGTGTATTATCGAATAAGAGCAGAAACGAATGCAAGCTTCACAATACAGGCCGCGACACCTGATCTGCCCCGATTGTAGATGTTGCCAGCGTACAACACACTACACAACACACTACACAACACACAACACGAAGCGGTGGCGGTAATTTCATACGCTTTTTACCCCGAGCGTAGAATGATGTATGACACAGGTTCATTAACGAGTCGAGATGTCGTTCAGTTCGGAATGTTAACGCGGGCCCTCAGGTAACTATGCTCAAATTTGACCATCGTACTAGACTTAAGAAACAATCTACCTCTGTATCGCTTGTGGTAAATATATTATTTAAATGTTTAAGTTGTTTAAAAAACTTTGACTGCGACGTGAGCCATGTTTTGTCACTGAGGGAATTTTCATAATGCTGCTCACCGACCAGTAGTCATAAGCTCAATTTTTAAAAATACTCAATCAGAGTTAAATGAAAACAAGATCCAGTAAATGTTCGGTACTTACTTTCAATATTGCTTACTGCATCTGACTTTAAATTTGAACTGAATATGAAACTTCAGCTTTACCTGACACAGTCAAGGTGGTGAGCATGTAACAAAGTCTTGACTTGTTTCCGCTACTCTCACAGTTTTGCAAACACACAATTCTGATTACCAACAAAAAGGTTGCGGTGATCACGAATATATACTCACCAGCTACAGCAGGACGTTTCACTCATGCCAAAAATTTCATTGTCGAGGCGCCAATGATTTGATACTCAGCAGGCAGGGTAGGATTTTACATTGCATTTCTGTACAAAAATAAATGAAGAGTTATGCATTAAAGTTTTTTGCGGTCGCTCTTCTTTCGAAGATATATCGGAAAAATTTGAAGTTACTTTGTAGTCGCTTTTCTTTTGAGGAAATGTCGGAAAAACTTATCAATCAAACAATATTTCGTAATCAGCCATGAAGTTCATAAAGTATTAATTTATCGCTTCTTCATCACAAACACCGGGCGTCTGCAACACGCACAAAAGACGAGAGTTATTTCAGTGATTCGTGCTGCCACAGCCTGCGCAACACAAGGCCAGGGCACAGCCTGCGCAACACAAGGCCAGGGCACAGCCTGCGCAACACAAGGCCAGGGCACAGCCTGCGCAACACAAGGCCAGGGCACAGCCTGCGCAACACAAGGCCAGGGCACTTCTGTGTCTGCTAAGTCTTTTTGTTCAGGGCACTTGTCTTTTTATGCTCGTGGTTGACGCCTTGAGCTTTGCATGCGCTAAAACTGGGCAAGAAAGTGCTTTACTTTCCTCGATGAGTGAGTGTGAATAAATTGCAGGAGAGGAAAGGACGAATACTCAATAGAGCTTTGAGAGCAGTTCGCAGGCCGCGAGCTTCTCGATAGTTGTGAGGCTGTAAAACACTTCATTTACGAGTACTTCCACGTTAAAATCGTCAATCATCACTATAGAGTTAAGAGCGGACAAAGCGAAATTCACAGCACTCAATTACGTTAGAAGAGCACAAAACCAATGTCATATCGCACATTGTTGGGCACACATCAAGTTCTCCCCACGTCAAGTTCAACTCTTCTTCACAGCTCCCAATTCTCCCTCTCTTCAACACCCATAGGCTTCTCATTGCCTTTTGCGTATAATATTCACCAATCCATGAGCACGAGCAACAAACGCAGCGGCACACAAACACAAACAGGGCCTAGTGTGTGCCACACACCACCTCGCACCGGCACCAGCCCGCGGCTTTTGGCAGTGTGACCAGTCTGACCGCGGTACACCGTGAGTGTGACGGTGACGTGACTGCTGCTGCTGCCAACGACAGCGCAGCCAGCTTGTGTACAACAGCTGCTGCCCACTCGCTACGGAGGCCTGGGCTGCTGTACCCCCTTGGGGGGCCAGACGATGTTCCAACGGGTGCGAGAAAAGTCCACGTGAATATATAATAGGGTATTGGCTGTATGTTAGGATTTTTATTCCAGCGGGTGCGAGAAAAGCCCAGGTAAATAATAGGCGAGACGATATTCCAACGGGTGCGAGAAAAGCCCAGGTAAAAAACAGGCGAGACGATATTCCAGCGGGTGCGAGAAAAGCCCAGGTAAATAATACGATATTGGTGGCATGTCGGCATTTTTATTTCATGGGGTGCTAGAAAAGTCGAGGCACGCAATAGAAAACAAATCGAGGAATTAATAATGAAATTCAGGGGCGAATTTCCCATTGGTTCGTCGATGTCAGTCAAAATTGAGACTCGTATATTGATGTATTGTTTCTCCCGATTTATTTGTTTCATAAAATATTAATAAAATATTGGCTATATGTTGGCATAAAATATTGGCCATGTTGGTAATTTTACTTCAGGGAGTTTACAAGTTTCGAATGAAATTTCTTTAGAGATGCGGGGCGAAGAAAAGATTGGAAACCCCTCCTCTATATGGCGTGGCCTGCTGGTGATGAACATCTGAAGTTCACGTATGGTTGAGAAACAGCAGTTCGCCATTCGTTCCATGCATTCACATGCCACAAGTGTGCGGCTGCAGGATTTTCATCAGGACCTCTACCATGCGGTGTATGCGTTTCAGGTTCTCTTTTGTGATGTACCACTTGTAGAATATGGATCACGGCAAAATTGGTCTCACTGCTACACTCACCTCTGAAAACGATCGCAGTGCTGAAAAATGCGCCACAAACATTGACGGGAGTAATTATTTTTCCTTTTTTCTTAGTTGTCATTTCATGTACCGGACGTGCTTTTTAAAAAGTTCAAATGATTTACTCAGAACTTGCTTTTTGATGTTCGTATGTTATTCGCTCGCGTAGGAAGGTGAGACACGTGAACTGTTACGTCACTGAGCTTTAGACTGAAAACGACTTTCTCCTCTGTAGTCATGTTCCGAATTGTTATTATTCGTTCTGCGTTGTGGTCAGGTTATCAGAGAATGTGTAGTACCCATATCCTGGACAGTAGCTTAGGTGAGTCGAAAAAGTTATAATATTAAAGTGGAGATTTATGGTTGCGATTTAATTTCCGTTTTTCAGAGGTTCAAAAAGAAGTCGCCGATGCTAAGAATAAAAATCGGAAAAACGCTTGAGAGTAAAAATGTCCAGAGAACACTCTTTTAATTATGAATATCCTCTTTCCTTAAGAAGTTGAGCATACGATCACTGTATCTGTTGAGCTTAATTAAAGATGAGCAATTACGTAAGCAAACTTTTCTTGTCTAGTTACAGACGAAATTTTTTTTGTAGGTGCAAATATTCAGTATTTTTACGGAATTCGTATGATTTTATGCGCGGATGATGCCAAGCGTTCTATAATTGAGAAAATTTAGGCCAAAAAATATGAAATATCACGTATAAAAAACAGATTATATTTATTAAACAGAGCAAGAAAATAATGACAGTTTTCAAAAATGTTAAGTTAAATTTTTTCAACCGCAAAGATATTTAAAAATGTGATACAATGAAATTCTAACGAATAAATTCTCATCTTCATTCCCTAAAATAAGCATTCGTTTATATTCAGTCAGTGGAATATTTAATTCCCTTAGAGATTGTAATGTGACGCGACAAGTGTCACCATTATGGTGCTCACTGTAATGACAGGAGGGCGGTGTAAGTCAAGGCTCATGTGCAAATAAGGCAATGAACTGTGGCGTCACA
Source organism: Platorchestia sp. MABIK (assembly GCA_014220935.1). Lineage (NCBI taxonomy): Eukaryota > Metazoa > Arthropoda > Malacostraca > Amphipoda > Talitridae > Platorchestia > Platorchestia sp. MABIK. The sequence goes on from JACJUY010000393.1 coordinate 200,286, forward strand.
AATCAGGAAAATGCAACAGTAATGCTTCAAAGTGCCCAGCTGTCTCTAAATATCTAGTGAAATTATTAGGAGCAAGTTTTAGCAGTTGCGTACGAGAAGCAGTTTTAGTGCCAGGCACGCGAGAAAAAAGCAAGGGAGACAGAAGAAAATGACCGAAATTGCCACCAAAAATTACACAGAAGCTACACAGTATGTCCCACAATATACAGTATGTCCCACAAAAACCCGAGCCGGGTATTTATTTTCTTGTATCAGGAATACCATCATAATCAGTAATACCTTTTCTATAGGTCAACTTTGAAGGATAATTTTGCTAGAAATTAAAAGTTAATGGTATTCTTCTGATGACATAACTGATACGGGAAAATAAATACTCGGTTCGTCTTTTTGTGGGACATACTGTACATTGTGGGACATACTGTATATTGTGGGACATACTGTATATTGTGGGAAGTACTGTATATTGTGGGACATACTGTATAAAATAAGACGTAATTTTCTTCATGGAATAAATATATTTAGTTCCTCTGTGATTCATTTTAAGATTTTCGTAACTTTGATCCATCGAATGGAGCTGCATGTTCCGTGTGTGCCACCTGAGATGAGCTGCTCACATTGCCATTCAAATGTGTGCATGAATGATGAAATGTCGCGAATGCTAACTTTCTTTTCAGCAGCAAGAGTGATGTACCCAGCCCCACTTGAAGGCTTGCTTTACTTCGCAAATACAAACAACGCAGAAGACAGACAGTAGATTCATCAGGCCACAAAGCACATAGCAGCAAGCAAAGTTTAAATCCCACCCAACTGTGAAGATTATCATTGTCCGTCAGCCACAAAGACGAAGAGTCAGATTCAACATCCTTCCTGCATGGAGATCAAATTCTGCTATGAATTTCATGAGCTTGCACTTTTTGAGAAATTTCTCAGAAAATCAAACCCTCATGAACTGAATAGCGAAACGCAATTTGAGGAAGCTAACCAGTAGCTTGAGTAAGCTTTGAGTGAGCTAGCTGATGTTGCCATGAAGCAACATCTTTCAGAGTCTGCAAGTAAAGTTTAGAAATAAGGAAAAATTTTATCACTCCGCAAGCATTCATCAGCTCGTACAAAAACGAGCAGCTTTTATGTATAGCCAGCATCAATGGGATCAAATCATATTGTACTCGACCTATTAACGCTTTTTGCTTCAGGAAACTAACCGCTCGGAAAACAATTTTCAACCGTTTCCAACCGCCAAATGGTCGAGAAACAGTTTCAAAAGTTTCCGTTTCTTGACCATCAATAGCTATACTCAAGTCATCAAAGTTGAAAGTTTCAATAGCTTTTTCATTAATCACAGTTTTTTTAATTAAGGCCTTCACAAAGGATGACACGTTATTATGTCTTAGAAATGCCAAAATTAAGAATCTCCTTAAGTTCTTTGAAGCTTTAAAAATTAAATCATCGACTAATTTATCCCATCGGAGTGCATCAAAATAACTGTTGATATTATTACCTTGGATTCAATTTAGGAAACACTAAAATGCGCATTCTATACAAGTTTATCACCGCCTCGTTTTGTATATGTTAACTTGCAATAATTAATGCATATTTTTTTCATTTTTATCATTAAAGCTCATTTTCTCGCGATAGTCAGCGTCATCCGCAAATCTGTCCTTAGAAAAACTAGTTAAAATTTGTTTGATTGTAACAACCTTATACCTTTGATTGTAACCTTATAACACTGTGACTGCGGCAGTTAAAACAGAAATTTAATACTCAACTCAAATTTAAAGTCACCTGTAGTACGCAATGTTGAAGATAGCGAACATGACCTGGATCGTTCCTTCATTGAGTTTTCATTAAGTATTTTTGAAAATTGAGTTGGAGATTACTGGTCGGTCAGCAGCTTTATGAAAATCCCCTCTGTGTCCACCGGTGGCGCACGTCACAGTCAGAGTGTAAATTTAGCATTAATTTCTAAGGCTACACTTGCTCGCCAAACTTGAATTTCAGGTACGTCTGAGTTCCACGCTTCTCTCGCATAAATAGCTTCCCTGGAATTTTATTTTGATATCATCTGATCGAACTTTGAAGCTCTCATCTTCCGTGAAATTTTTCATCCGAGAATGATGCTTTTATTGCTTGGGAACATACTCAGTCTCAGTGTAAATTTCGAGCCCATACATGACTGTACACAATACATATCTAGTTCCTAAATCCATGAATATAACACAAACGTCGGTATGAGATATTTGAGCGCTGAATAAGTACAAGTTGACGAAGTGAGATTTCGGTTCACGCACACTTTAATTTTGCGGTACGGAGAGCGCCTCATTCAATATTACGGCTTCATCTCTAATATTGGATGACATTTGTTGTTTTGATATTTAGATTTATTCAGTTTTTACGTCCTGTCTTTGTTTTATTTTGGCACTGGTTTGAATACTTGAAAGAAGAGAAATTTTGTGGTTTTGTCGTGTGTTTATTCAGTGCATGCATATTTTGTACTTTCAGGTATGACTGATGATGAACTGAGGTATGAACCGTTTCATTAAATGATTTTGAAGTTCTTCTTTGCTATAACCTTCGTAGCTAATCAGTTTAGCAGAAAAGATATTCCTACTAACGTATTATTTGCAGTACAATAACCCCTGGGAGAATAAACCATGTGAGCAGAGCTTAACTTCAAAGATTTTTGTGATCAAAGCTTTGGAAGCGTGGGTGCGCTACGACAAAAAAAGACCTGGTCTCGCCCCACAGAAACCTCGAGGTTCCACAGATTGTTGAAATTCTTGACTGCATTTCTAGAACTGAAAATACAATGATTGAATTGTTGAAACGTCTAACTAGCATGTTCCATTTCGCCAGACACAAAGTAAGTCTCAAGTTCCTTAGCTTCGAGTCAGGCTGGAAATGTGTGTGGTTCGGCTCGTCTCGGCGTTTGCTTTTTTTTTCAAAATGCATTTTGGTTCTTGGAGATGTTAGATCCCAGCAGTGCAAAGTACATCAGGCTTAATTTACCTTCACATAAAATGGTGGACAGAAATCCATTCTATCTTCAAATTCAAGCCCAATTGGAAAGATTTATCACGTTCAATTCAGTAATTAAAGCCTTAATTAGCCCTCAATTACGATGATTTATCACGTCCAATTTAGTAATTGAAGTAATGTATCACGTTCAATTCAATAATTAAAGTAATTTATCACGTCCAATCCAACAATTAAAGTAATTTATCACGTCAAATTCAGTAATTGAAGCCATAGGATACAAATCTCTGCAGTAAACTGCGAGCTCTGTGGTCTGGTGTTAGAAAGCATCTAATTGCTTGTTACGCCAGAGGGTGAAGGATCAGAAAATTTCAAGCTGCTTCTGGTACGAGTTCATTGAGTGGCATTAGAAGATGTGAGGGGGTAACCGTCATTGCGTCCTGGTGTTAATTAAAGGCATTTGAAAAACCAATGTACAAGATGATATGTATCAGTCTTGATTGATAGGAATTAGGCATCCTTTCTACCACGGAATTAAAATGCCTTGTCTCGCGGTGGTACAGTTGCCACCGAGTGAGCTCCTCAGCTCATCAGGGCAAGATTCAGGTTGACATCGCAATCGTGAGTGCACAAGTGCGGCCAAAAACTGCGTTGTCATTCCAACAAGGCAAATCGAACGTTATCGGCAATCTGAAGCTAAATATTTGCTCAGAGAAGCCTGAATCTGTTTGCTAAAAGTCTTGCCTTGCAAATGCACTATATATTCCACCGATTTCTTTCTTCAATTCCCAGTTCTACTTTTGAGTACATGTTGTAAAGTATTTAACGATGTGCTCTTTATAAAGCTCTTGATTTTGTTCATAAATTATTTACAACATTTTCGAGAGACGAGTATCATCACAGAGCTATCGGGTTATTTGTAAAATTGCTTTTTGAAGTTTCTTCTATTGAAAACATCTATTCTAGTGTTTTCCTCCGCAGAATGTAAACAATCTTCCAACATATTACGATTTCTGAGCGACATTCAACGGAAATATTCCTCCCTGATGACAGAACTAATTTCACCTGCTACCAAACACCAAAATGCATTATTTCATTTCACGAAAGTCATTCAAACTTTAAATAACAGAGTTTTAACGATTCACTTTACTCACAATTCAGGTGGAAGGTCTTCGTTATTTTAGTACGTCAACTTGACAACATTTTCTACAGAAGTGTCAGAAATGTATGCTGTGTTTTATTCATAGCGCACGGTTTCTGATGAGCTGATGAGCTTTGTGTGAACTCAATTGATAAAACTAAAAAGTATATAAAACGTCTCACATAATGCTTGAAACGCTTATAATTATGTTTAACATTCTACTTTTCATACATAAAAAAGTGCACAAAAGCGGATGCTCAGCAATGAAAATCGTCACGTCTGGCTCTCGTATTACCGCCTGCCCGCCAAAACTGACAAAATCAATACTCCTACCACAAATCATCCAGACATGTCAGCTGTTTGAGCGCAAACGTTAAAATGGTCGTCCAACTGGTAGACCACACATATTTAGATGTACTCGCGTAATAGTTTTTTGTTTAAAATGCAGAAAACCAGTATATAAATAATAAACGTCCGCTTTTCCGTTCAATTTGTGTCCCCACACTTTAAGCGCCGCAGTTGTCGTACGTTAGCAGAGGCCGCTGCCGCTCGTGCTGTTAGTTGCAGTCACTTGTTCGTCATGAAATGAGTGTCGCTTCTCCCGTAGATTTTTCTGTGAATAAATCTTGCTTTTTACAGTATTATTACTCTGACTTAGCAAGCAGTTTATGCCTTTTCATACAGGTCAGTATCATTGTTTCCCTAAATCATAAGGTAAAATTTCTGTGTCACACAAGCAAGAACAACAGATCAGAATTCAGTGTTTTTGTGAGAGATTGGAGTGTATGGATTATCCAAGTGGAGTGTTGGTGGCGCTTTAGGACCACCAAGACATCTGATGGAGAGGATATGGCAGGTCGCACTCATTCCTGCACTCACTAATAGATTACAATTGAATAAAATTACAGCGCCTCTAATGTTTCTAGTATCCTGTACAAATCAAAAACACCCTTATTTGCATGACTTTGAAATGCTATATTGGTCAGTCGACACACTAGATAAAAATGTTTAAATCGATATTAATCTCATATAATTTTGGAAAAGAAAATAGGTCGTCAGCAAACGATAGTTGCTTAAATATCGTCATCTTTCTTTAGCTAAAAGTTTGACTTGGAAAAATTTCACTTACTTCACTCAAAACTATCTGAACTCAAAACGTCCCTTGAAGCGTGATGTTTACTGTGCACATAACTAAGTCATATCTACTTTAGCGTCACAGCGGTCAGAATTATCCATGGAACTCAGTGCTCAGTTTTCCAAGCCCAACCAACGTTTTGCTTTACATCTACTCAATTTATTAACCAATTCAATTTCATTGAAAGAACAACTCTTCTGTTTTCTCTCTTCTGCGTTCACATCAAAGAGATGTGAAATTAGATGAAAAATTGCATTCGATTTTTACAATGCAGCTTTTCTGGCAAATGGTGATAAATACGCAAAAAAAATATTATGTTAATGAGATGAATTCGGGGGTGATCAGCCCACCCGGGTGATCAGCCCGGGGGTGATCAGCCCACCATCAAAAACTTGAAGATAAACTAAAGACGTAATTAAAAAAGAAATGGAATTCTATTTTGCAGGTTTTTTATTTTGTTATACCTTTGGTGTGGCAATACCGAGCCCGTATTTTATGGCATAGAACATTAAAAAAATGTTCGTTTTAATTTTTTTCGCCAAAATGAATCCCTACAAGGAATGATACTTTACAATATTCATTTAGTAACTCAAAATGTAAAACGGTCCCGCGCCAGCACTTCGTACCAGGCCAACACTTCTTCGTCACCCTAACAAACGCAATATTTACCACTCAATTTTATACGTTTTCCCAGATAATTCATACGCATGGCTCGGCAAAATCAAATTACATTTCTTCATACCACGTATAGTATTTTTACAACTTTTCAACTTTGGTAAACATTATTTAAAAAGTTCGGGATGACTATTTGTGTGAGAACATTCTTGTTTCAAAACGTATCCCGTCATCGGTAGTCAATTTCTCCCAATCGTCAAGATCGGACCGCCATCAAACATCATACCCATCCGAAAAGTGTTACCCTCCGCTGCAGTGGCTGTCTGTGGCACTCCCACCCTGCGCTCTCCCCACACCGCCGCCTCTCATTAGGCTTACTGCATTTCGCTTTCTGTCGCCCATCCCACAGGGCAACTGGAAAATGCACGGGCGTTCATGTTTTGAATCAGTTCATCCATGTTTTGATCTTCACACCTACAACAACAAATATTTCATGTTATGCGAACGATGATGCGGCTTTACAAACTTAAGCTGTACACCTCTTCAAAAGCGAATACTACTGTAAGATTGAATACTGAAAATGTTTTAAATAGGATTTACTGAATCGTACGGCTAGTTTGTATGAACGCGCCTCAAGATGCTGGAAGCGATGCCAGATGTAATAACTACTCAACCGCAAGCGGGGCCTCTTGCTGACCTTCCGATGAACTTCACATCGACATTCGACAAATTGCTTCGCTGTTCCGTTACCATAGGCAGACAAACGTCACATATGGTTGTATTTAGTCCTTGTATTTTGTCTGTGTACGAGTTAAACACGGTGCGGATGTAGTATTAAATGATTTAAGGCGGACCTCAATCAATCCACGAAATAGAGGTTTCTGGCATGCAAGCTGGAATGCTATTCGGAAGCTCTGTGTTTTTCTACAAGAAAACGCATTTGGTGTACAGTAGAGTGCAATAAAGTGACCCTTGAAAGGGACGTTAAGGGCTTGAGTCAAAACGGGTTAAAGGGCTCATAGCGATGTCTCTATAATGTTGGAAGCCTTAAATATAACTCAATTTATTCTCCCAGGAAAATTAAACTGCTTAACTATGGCAAAAGACATATTGTATCACCTTTTCACTCAAGGAAAATATCTTCCATCCTCGAAAAGTCATTTTGATTTCAAATCATCGACGAATTTTTTAATGGACGACATATTTCCGTTTTACCCCGAAATCTACCTGCGTTGTCGTACTTCTGGCAGCTTGACCTCTGCTCAGAAATTCTTTCATCTCACAGGTACACAAACTATCGTAGTGGCGAGCGGCGTGTGTGTGTGTGTGCGTGTCATTCTGAACGCTGAGTATAATCCGAGGAATTATTGTTTCAGTTTGATTACATTTCTGAAGCTCTTTGGAAAATAAATGCTCCGTTGAGTGCGTGCTAGACGTACTGCGGCATCACCTTCATAATAATGTACGTATCTGTCACATCCCAGTTTGTGCGGTGGGCATCGCTAGTTTGATGGTGGGTTCCTCGCTGTCCAGCTAGAGCAGAAAAGCCCTCCTGTGACCTCCAAAGAATTTGAAATGTTTCTTTCACTGTGTTACGGTAATGCCCATGAATCTATTCACATTTTTTGGGGCATCTGGAATGATGTTGATTGAAAAATTTTGGTCTCGATGATTATTTTATACTTGAAAAGAAAAAGGTTTCTTATGTAAGAAAATGCTGTAATTTCTTCCATGTTTCGAACAGTTAAAATTATGCATTTTTCTTGAAGTCCAGTTAAGAGAATGATTATCCTAAATGAATTCGTGTACTTTCTCTGCTGTTGTTACCTGGAAATGCTCGTTAGCATAAACAGGTATTCCATTTCATCATCTTGGACCACAATTACTTGTATTTAACATTGATTCTTCCGAATTTTTGACGTTTGTGCTTCTCATTTTGATGACATATGAGAAAATTTGCTGTAGGATATTGAAAACAAGTGAATAGAAAGAATATCAATCATCTTCGAAGATGAGAGTGTTGAAGCAATTGCTTTTGCGGCTTCAACCGCGCTCTGAACCGACAGCAAAAACCAGTGCTTGTGAACTGCTACAAACTCTCAAAGGGGTATTTCTTGCGCATATCTGAGGACGTGTTTTATAACATTTGGAAATTCGACTGTAAGCTCAGTCTCTTGGGAGTTTACCTTGAAAAGCTTTTGAAGACCCATGCTTAAAAACCCCCTGTATATCAATCTGGACCCATTACTGAAACGCACTCATGGCCGTTGTTGCGACCACGTCACATCGCTATCTTGTGAAGTCAAGGCGAACCTTTCTTATTATTTGACCTTCTCAATAGCTTCAAAACATGAGCTTCTGCAAATAAATTATGATCAGGAAAACAACTAATAAATATAACTCAGTTTGGTGAATGCTCAATTTTCTAGAAACTGTCACAGTAGTACGGTAGTTCTTTGATGTAGTACGGTCATCTATCTGTGGTACGGTTTGTAGTAGTAGTACGGTCATCTATTAGAGTATAGAACATGCGCTGTAGCTCTTGAAAGTTTCTGGGTCATGCTCATTGATTTGCTATCTTTAAACGATCCTGACGTACAGTGCATCAGAGCGCCATGAACTACGCTTTTGTATCTCTTGACGATAACTTTAGTTATTCTGATGGATAATCAATCTTTATAGCAACCGTTTTATGAACGTGTTAATATCGCCAATAAATTAATTAACAACAATTTCTGAATTTAGAACGAAGTTACGTCACTCACTCATTTTCATTCAAATTTATCTGTATTAAATATTGTCATAGTTAATTTGACCGCTTACGCTCACGTATTAAATGACGAAGTCGTTTGTATTTCTTTTAATACCTACGCAAACTATATATCGCCTTATATCATTTACTATGCATTCGTTCCGTATATTTTAGAGCAGTGGTTCTTAACCTTTTTACTCCCAAGCCCCCTTGAGGATATACTTTTTCCTTCGAGCCCCCAAACCCCCTTAGTGTTTTTGAACAAATATAGCGCTTACAGTACCTGGACACAAGTATTTGCACAGCTTAATCTTTCGTGTATTTCAAAGACTTCGAGTTCTGTGTTGGGGAAAGATTTCAAATGGTTCAGAGAACCCTTTATAATTCAACAGAATATTATTACCGAACAAAAAATTAAATGGTCGACTTATTACACAGTCATTTGGCCAGAACAAAAAATCTAATATTCAGTTTCATGGCCCTTGTTTGCAATTACAGCATGGAGCGGTTGTTGTAGTTTGAAACTATCTTCAGACACTCTTTTGGTGGAAACTGTTCCATTCTTCAACACAGATTGTCAATTCTGCAAGATTTTTTGGGCTCCTTTTCTGCACTGCAGATTTCAGTATTTTCTACAAATTTTCTATGGGATTGAGGTCAGGAGACTGATTGGGCCATGGGATAGCACTTATTTTCTTAGTAGCCAACCATTTTTTCGTTAACATACTGAGAAGTTGAGCAGCCCGAAGTCATGATATTGCTTCCTCTATGCTTTACCGTAGGGAGAGTGTTCTCATGATCATAGGCAGTCCCTGGTCTCCTCCCAACCTGACGATAGTCAGTTCGGCCGAAGAGCTCAATTTTACTTTCGTCGGACCACACAACCCTTTCCCAAAACTCATAACCTTTGTCAAGATGGTCTTCGGCAAACTTCAAACGGTTCTTCACACGTATAGCTGTCAAAAGAGGAGTCCTACGAAGAGTGAAGGTCCGTAGACCACTACGCTGCAATTCTCTACTGATAGTTTTTTGACTGACGCCCACTCCATGAAACTTGAGTTCTTGTTGCAGTTCTTGAGTTGAGTTCTTTACGGGTTATCATGGGTTCATTAGCCACTTTACGAAGTTTACTTTTGACAGCGATCCTAGATCTTGCGAGGAGCTCCGGCTCATGGCAAATTAGAGATTGCACCCGTCGCTTGAAACTTCCAAACAATGGCTCCAAAATTTGAGTATGGAAGTTTAACACGTTCAGCGATTTCCCTGTATGTTAATCCTTCATTCCCAAGTCCAACTATTTACTTTCGAATTGCTTCTGGAACTTCTTTGACTTTCGGCATAGTTCTCACTGAGGTCTGCTTGCATGGAAATCTTGAAAGTAAATGATTACACTGATCATATTTGTTTTACTTCAAATCTGCTTCCAAGAGTTTCTGGAAACCTTCAAATGTTCCCAGCAGGTAATGCAATACAGATACTTAAATTGTAAAAAAAAACACAAACGTTTATGAAGTTTGACTAAATACTTTCGTTCATTGTCATTTTCTGTCATTTAATTTTTTATGATATCGGTAATTTTTGTCCAGTATGTTTCTCTAGTCTGTTTAATAAATGCTAGCAGAACCGTAAATAATCTTTACCCCAACCCAGAACTCGAAGTCTTTGATATTCCAAAAAATTAAGTTGTGCAAAATACTTGTGTCCAGGCAATGTAGGTTAACGCAGAAACAAAAACATGGATTTTTTGTTGAATCCATTGATTCTATTTTATTTAATATGAACCAACTACATCATTTACATATCTGATACTGTTTCATTACGGTTAGATGCCAAAAAAAGAATCAGAGGTACTTTTGGCACTGTTTCTTTGACACCAAATTTTTAATATTGGGCTGAATACTAGAAAGTGAGCAACGTAAGTCTCCTTCGACGCTCAGACGATTTCTGTATTTGATTTTGATGGCTACGAGAGCGGAAAAAGCAGTTTCACATAAATATATAAATCCAGACATCACAAGAACCTGAAGAGCCTATTGTGCGATCAAAGGGTAAACTGTATTGTGTTTGAACAATCATGCTTTACTGCGGAGGCTCGCGCCCCCAGGTTAAGAACCACTGTTTTAGACGGCACTGAACGACACAACAATTCAGACAGGTGTTGTGGAGCCACATGTGTAATTACGAGGCTGTGTTCACATACAGACGGGTGCGCAGGGCCGTGTGTGGAGGGAGCTGTGCTGTGTGATGGTTGTCGCTTGATTCATGTTCCAGACTCTCCCTTCCCCTCTTAAATAAAAAATTTGACAGCGTGATGGCTCCACGTTCGTATCTTAGCTCTTGAAAAATAGTGTTTCGTCGGCTTGTGTTTTACAATACGAATGTTAAGAGTTCCTGCATGAGCGTCTCATAATTCTATTTATCGATAATAACGAAAAATGTTTTGCAGCGCATCAGCTGATTAGACTGAATTTTAAGAATAAGCACCTTCAGTTAGGCTGGCCCTTTCTTCTACGAACAACTAATTCAAGGAAACCAAGAAGTATGGACCCGACGAAACCGATATGTAGATGCTATTTTTATGAATTATGCATCAACGCGAATGCTTTGACTGATTTAAATTTGTAATTTTAAATCATATATTGTATAACTCACTTTCAAAAATTGGTGAGCGCCAATAGGCAAACCTGTCTCGAAAATAAAAAATAAAATTAAACCTTCATTCACTCAATCATGAGAAACAAAAGTGCAGCAATGTGATTGGTGCCGAAATTTTTGTTTGATGAAACTTTTGTTTGATTTTTTATCTCATTTTGCCAGTACCGATGCTGACTAAAACTGACGGACGTTTGCCCATTGTGCAACACTTTGGCCAATCGCTTCTTTGAGCCTTAATACTCCTGTCCAGGAGCCAATCAATGGCAGATGTATGAGAACATATGTCCACGTTCATCTTTTGTCTCCCTCCAAACTAACACGCTAACTTCGGCGGTTTGAACAGAGACACTCCACTCAAATCAAGGTCAATTTTCAACACTGGAAATACTAATAAGCTTTAACTAGAAAATTTTAGTTTTGAATCTGTGTTTTCATTCAAGAGTGTTTAGTTTTGAATGAGTATTGAAGAAAATTGAGTTTGTGACCACCTGCGGGTCAGACGCATAATGAAAATATCTTCAGTGACGATCTCCTCAAACTCAAATCAGGAGTTCGATCGGACGCGCATTTACTCAGTTCCTGCATGCGCATGATAGGCATCACGTGCCTTATCATAAAGTTGCTCACTTTTCTGAAAGTTACGTTACACTCTATTTTTATGCCATCTCCTTTAACCCAAAAAAATTTCGTTTGCATTTTGTTGCTCTCGTTGGCTGGTGTTAGCGTTCACTGATGTTCTTTTAGGGTCTCTCATTTGTTTGTTGAGCATTATTCATATTTGCTTTGTCATTTGAAACCGTGTAGCGTACTGTAAGATTCAAGCAATGTCAACTCCCACTTGAATTAATCATAAAGTGTTGTGATTAAAAGGCAACGACATTGATGGCTTAGGGAATATTACATCCTGATCAGAGATGTTAATACATTGATTGAGCTCACAAAGCAGTCACTCAGCGTTCTTTGTGACTGTTGTGACGTTCAAGACGCTACAGTTGAATCAAATGTAGACAGGAAATAATTTCCAGCTTAGCAATTTTCAAAATACGAGCCTTTGAGGCATTCAACTCCTGCTCATTTTAAGCTCTCTTTTGTGCTGAGGCAGCAGCAGTCCTTTCATGTCCCTGACCATTTCACATACACCATTTTGAGCTACACATCATTTTAAGTTCTCCTGTGGTGATGCAGCAGTATTTTCATGTCCCGGACCCCTTCACAAGCGCTGTTCCCGTTGCAGGCTGAGGCTCCGAGTTGCCATCACTTCGTGGAGTGATCGCTGGAGCGCCAGCCTGAGGGGGTGCGCCCCCCGCCATGCCCATAGGGCCTCCCAGCGAAGGAGGTAGCGGGGTGCTTGCGCTCCCCCTGCCTCCTGAGTACCAGCCAAGCGACCAACCCTCGAGAGGCGGTCGCCAACAACAGCCTCTACCGTCGCAGCCTCAACCAGACCCTGGCGCAGCACCCTTGGCTACCTACAACCACAGCAGCAGTAACACCAGCACCGGCTACAGCAACACCACCAGCGGCAGTGGTGATGACACTACCACCACCACCACACCGCCGTCGTTTGACCCAGCCGGGGGCCTGGCCCAAGCTGTCGCATTGCCCCGCTGTGTGCACGGCCGGACTCTGACAGCCCTTGGGCCTCCAGACCGAGCCGTGGTCTCTGGTGAGCGCATTCTTCAGGGGATCTTGTCCTTTGTTGACTTGTAGGAGTTGTCTTATTTTATTTGAACTTGTGTTCAATTGTAGGAGTGGTATCATTATGTTCGTCGCATTTGTGTTCAGAAAATGGGCCAAGATTTTTGATAATTTATTTCATTTCAAACAGTGGAATTTTGGTGTGCTGGTGATAAGTTGTTGCTGAGAGAGAGAGGAGAGAAATACAGTTAAGATGTTACTCAAATTTTGTCGCCAGGTTGCGTTTAAAATTTGGGAGCCGGACGTATAAAATATTAGTTTTAACATGACTTAAATACGATATCAACGCTACAGGCGTGTTCTCTTTGCAGATAATTTCGCTAGATAATCTGTTGTAAATGATGGCAGTGTAGTTTAGATGCTGCAGGTCAATTGCAGTCGTAGTCGTTTATTTGAAGTTGAAATTTTTCTCAATGAAGCTGACTAAAAATAAAAATAGTTGCAAAAATGTCACGACCATAAGTGAACCGCATAATTATTGCGATAATTTTCTCCTAAGACCAAATATCTTTGGCCAAAATTTTGGCCGCTCACATACTCTCCGAAAGCGAAGTCTAGTAGTTAAATTCGGTTCCATTATAACTACTTCGAAAATTTTCTGGCCATGAGCAATTTACAGGTGGAGTGAGAATAATTTCTCACTCTACACCTTTATGGCATTTACCATTCCTGTTTCCTGATATCAATCGCAAAACAGCCAGAAAATTCAATGTTTGAAAATGAGAGACTGGAATGAAACATTCCACAACACAGCGACGTGAACATTGCTTTTTCGGTAACAAGCTGTTTTTGGTGCAGAACTCGTACAATACTTTTTGGTAAGAAGGAGTTTTTGGTGCAGAACTCGTACAATACTTTTTGGTAACATGCTGTTTTTGGTGCAAAACTCGTACAATACTTTTTGGTAACAAGGGGTTTTTGGTGCAGAACTCGTACAATACTTTTTGGTAACAAGCTGTTTTTGGTGCAGAACTCGTACAATACTTTTTGGTAACAAGCTGTTTTTGGTGCAGAACTCGTACAATACTTTTCGGTAACAAGCTGTTT
>JACJUY010000393.1:217176-246379 GCA_014220935.1 Platorchestia sp. MABIK
GTGAGTCACGGTATACATGGAGTGAGTCACGGTATACATGGAGTGAGTCACGGTATACATGGAGTGAGTCACGGTATACATGGAGTGAGTCACGGTATACATGGAGTGAGTCACGGTATACATGGAGTGAGTCGTGCAACGACTACAGGGAAACCCGAAAAAAATATAATCGTCTGTTGACTAACGATTACTTGTGCATTATTGTTTCAAGTGAAACTAAGTTTTCTTTCATGATATTTAATTTTTTTAAATTTAATGTTCTTTTTTTTGGTTAAATTCATTAGACCTATATCTATGGAAATAAAACCCTACATCGAAACAAAAAAAAGAGTAATGGACAATCAAAAGTGAGTATATTTTTGGAGGACACCTTACACGTCCGTTCGTCCGTCCGTCCGTCACTAATGAGTTAAGATATGCCCCATAGTACAAATACAAGATTCAACTACTTTATCCCGCAAACAGGAACACTAGAATGAGTTCCTTCTTTCAAATGAGTTGAAGCTTAACTTAGTGCCGTCATTTTTGACGGCCCAGGCAGGCACAGGGCCTCTAAAAAGCAACCGTGGACCCCGAGAGATGTTCGAACAATCTTGCCGTGAAGCTGTGCAACTGTACAGTTTTTTTAAACCGTGTAAAATGATGAACAACGAACTAATGATTTCATTTAGAAACGAAACGAAAAGTTACTTTTGTGATTGTAATGTTCTTTTCTTTCAATTCATGCTATTCAAATAGTTGTAAGTTCTCGTCTGAATTCTTACACTTTCACTAAACTAAATAACCATTGATCCATGAATTATGACATCCTATGAGAAATATTCTAACAAACACAAAGACTGAGCGAGAGGATGAGCTATGTGTGACGGTGTGACGTCAGTGAGAGCATTGCTCGTTTCGAAACATTTTTTCGCTGTACATATCTTTTTGTGCGTTTTTTACAGTTATAGATATTTCCAGTGTATCTTCGCGTAATTTTTACAATGTTTTTGTACGTGTGCAGACGAGCGGTACGTGTTTTCACACGTCAGTTCATGCGTGGTGATCCATGGGCCTCTGTACGCGTGTCTGCGTGCCATGTTCGGCCTCTCCGTCATCGGTATACTCGTGTCAATCTTCTCATGTATGCTGGTGTACCAGCTGCTGAGGTGAGTGCTGGTGGAGGTACCAGCTGCTGAGGTGAGTGCTGGTGTAGGTACCAGCTGCTAAGGTGAGTGCTGGTGTAGGTACCAGCTGCTGAGGTGAGTGCTGCTCATACCTCCATGTGCTCGAAGCAGACACTCGTACATGTGCCAGTTCTTGGTTTACAGTCCTGGAGCACGAGGGCAGTGAAATTTATTGGTGAATAACGCTCTCAATCAGTCTTGCACGGCAGCAAAACCTAAAATTATGGTGCAGTGCAAGAAACGACATGAAACAACATTGTTTCTGTGAGCAGCCACGAGAAGAAGAAGATGTACTGGGAGCAGCTGGAGTCGCGACGCCGGCAGCTGTACAGGCGTCCCCACGCCCTCGCGTCACCTTCGTCAGGAGGGGACATGGGACGGGACGGCGAGGCCCTGAGCGCCGTCACGGCCAGCTCGAGGGTAGGGCACGAGTGCGGCTGTTGTACGGACGACTACGGCTTCCCCACCTCCGTCACTCAAGAGGCCCTGTACCCGTACGCCCTCTGGGACACGCTCGATGAGAGGTAGTCTCGACAGCTAGGACGGCCCTTGAAATGAGTTTCACATCCACATTCACTATGCCTATTCTTCTATATTTAGGGGTCTTCCATGCATGCCTAACATCTTATGTTCTCTTATTTTGGACTAGACTTGAATGTAAGCAAAGTAAAAAAGCGTGTTCATCGAATATGGATAGATTGGAGTTGCTGATATTGTTTGAAATATCATTCATGACTAAAATTAGCTTAAATTTAAACTGTGACAAATGACGTGGATTATTTTTGAGCAAATATGAATAATTCTGTTGCAAATTTTGCATTCAGGGACGTAAGAACGAAAATGTAAAGCTGTCAGGACAGCTGAGAGTGACTAGTATTACTAGGAACATTAAGGTTAGTTAGGGTAGCAGCTTGGTAAGGAACATTACGATGACTCTCAACATAGTTACGGTAGCAGTTTGGTAAGGAACATTACGATGACTCATCACGAGAAATGTATACGGCGCAGGTGCTGGTCGTCGGGTCTGATGAGTCCTGGCGGCGACGCTGACGGAGGCAATGGGGCGCGGTCCCTGCTGCTGCACCTCCACCACCCGAGCTACGCCAGAGGGTAGGTGCCAGGTGTGCCAGAGAGTAGGTGTCAGATGTGCCAGATGGGTCAGATGTGCCAGTGAGTAGGTGTCAGATGTGCCAGAGGGTAGGTATCACATGTGCCAAAAAGGTAGACCCCAGCTTTGATATTCGGAGGCTCCAAACATCACTCTCCTCTAAGTAGCATTACATCAGGACATCAATGCATTTTCGGAATCATTTTTCATACAGTACTCTTCTTTGATGATGATGTTCTGTGATAATGTTCACAGCTCGTGGTGCGAGAATGAGAGCAGATATCCCACTTTCTGAGCAGCGGCCCAAACCATTAGAGAGATTGGTTCTTGAGTTCTTTTATCATTTTTTAAGCTTCATGGGAATTGATTCACCGACTTGAAACAACACATTATCATTTTAATGGTGTTTTGAGGTGAATTATTGTTTGTCAATTTGTTCCACCGTGAATAACATCTCATCTTTAAGAATGACACTATTTAGGAAGCCTCGCACTCATTTCATGTTCGAGTAAGACTGTTCTGTTTTAGTTGCGATAGGTTCTAAAGCCCCTCGGACTACATATTTCAGCTCTTTTTCGTGTTGTGCGCAGAGGATGTGTTGAAGATGGGGCTCGGCAGCACCCCCATCACTCGGGGGTGATCCTGCGCCCGTTCATGCCTCGGGGCCTGGAGGGACGGATGGGCTTCAGACGCAGCCACCCTCACGGAAGTCGGCCACTTTCCGACCCTGGAGTCGCACTGCACCTCCCTCCTTACCCTCCCCCATCTTTCCCTGAAGCTTTCATGCCCATGGGGTATCCTGATGCCTTCCCTGGCTACCTTTGGGGGCCTCCTCCCCCATACTCGCAGCCCACTTCCACGGAAAATATCCCAAGCGTCGCAGGCATGCCGGGGGAGTCGACATCTCCGTCTCGCGGAGGCCCTGCTACGTCTCCCAGTGGCATTCGCCACGACTCCTCGTCTGTCCTGATCTCGCCAGGCCGCAGACCGCCAACTCTAGCTGATTTAATGCGAGGTACTAGCAGTCCGCCAGGTCGCGGGATGGCTGGCGAGTCTCATGACACCAGCCTGACTACGCATCAACTGTCAAGACCTCCTCGAGCGAGGCATAAAAGAAGAGGTGACAATATCATCCCTACCACTGGAGGAGATGGCAGTGAATCTTCCATTCACGGTACAAATTCTCTACCTCATAGACATAGGGCCAAAAAGTTAACCTTAGGGCACGTGAAATCTCTCGGTGACGTCACTGAAAATAAGCACGATGAATCAATGGAAGTGCTGTTTTGTGACGGCAAAGAGATCAATTCTATTAATAAAATTCAGAGAGACGTTATTTTGGGAAAACCTAGCTCCAAACATTTAAAGAGTATAAGTGATCCCAAGTCCGTGTACAGTGTAGGGAAAGTTGAACATGAATCTGAAATTTACTTCGCAGATGTCTCTTCGTGTGTGTCAGTTAGGCCGGACAGCGAAGAGGTGATGTATTATTCTGATCCCACAAGTTCTGGCAGCCACCAGTACTCATTACAACAGCAACTATACATCGATTCTTCTCAGGGCTATCCTCATAACCTCACTTCCTCCATCGGCTCATCGCACATGTACGAACAGGTGAGGGAGGAAAACGATAACGAAGACGCCGGCTCTCACCACACGTCAGACGACACAATGATCGTCCACACTTCGTCATCAGATCCAAGTTTCGCTGGAGACACAGAAACAGCAGAAACAGAGAACATGTACAGCGTTATTTCACCTACCCCACAGCCATCCAGCTGCGCTTCTCCAGTCGTTACAGACACAGATGGAGGCAACTCTTGCTACTCCCCACCAACTCCCGCTAAAAATGTTAATCCCAACAAAGCCGTGCCATCTTTGTCCACACCAGGCTTCTCTGAGGGAGAGACAGTTTCTCAGTGCAATGAAGATGCCAAAAATGCAAATATCCTGGCGCTCACCAACACCAACCCCACTGCTCAAGACATCACTCCCTCGACTAACAATCTCAACCTCCATCACCCTCTCCACCCAGTTCACCAGCCTCACCACCAGGCCTTTCATCACCATCTCACCCATCATCACAGTCCGGTTGGAACACCTTCCAATTCTAATGGTGGACGGAAGAAAAGGGAGAAAAGATTAGAAAAGCGAAATGAGAAGAAAAGTACCAAAAATTCTTGTAAGTCTGTCAAAAACGCGAACGAACCTTCTTACGATACGGTGCATGAGACCGTTTCCACGGACCAACCTTCTCGTCCGACTGATCGCTCTAGTGCCCGCACCATCAAACTTTCTCCTGCTAAACACAAACACGATGCCAATCTACCGGGCAAATCCTCATGTGCGGGTCAGTCTCCCTTGAAGCACAAGTCTCAGCACCGTCATCGAAAATATCACACTCATCATCATCATCATCACTCCAATGTGCCTGTGCAGTCATCCTCTTCCTCGTCCAGCCTCTCTTCTCCAAGGCTGCCTTCGACTCACCACCTTCCAGAACCACTCGTGGACCCTAACGGCAATGTCTCCAGAACTGCCGCCACCAACTCCTTCTCGGGGCCGCCTGACCAAACTAAAGGCTCTGAAGCAACGCGTTCTTCGAGTAAAAAGCCTTCTGATGAGAAAAAAAGAAGCCCAGCAAAATTACCCGTTGCAGTTTCAAAAAAAGCCGTCCCTGAGGAAGGTCGAGTTTCCTCACCCGTCAAGAAACATAGAGCAAATTTATCCTTGCCTCTTCGGAAGCTCACCGGCTCTTCCAATGTGCCTCAAGAGTCGAATAAGAGTAAAGGCGTTGTTAGCCCAGTATCTGAAAAGAAGAGTAATTCTTCTCCTACCAAAGACAGAGAGTCCGTTCACAAAAAGCGTGGTGGGGATAAAGCGAAGGCAGTGCTAAAAACTAGTCTTCCTTCAGAAAACATAAGAAAATTAGCGGCCAAAGACTTGAGCGTAATTCAGGACTCGAAGAGTGAACTACACCAGCCTTCAGTAGAATGTGAAATTGAACCTCGAGTTCAAAAAACGACACGCAGGTCGAAAGTCGAAACTGACAAAATTGGCGTCACTCAAGACACGAAAAGCACAGCAGTTACGAAGCCTATTTCAAGTGGTGATGCGAGTGTGCGAGAAGACCCTGGCACAGTAACAGAGACCAGAACTGACGCCGTCCAGCGGTCGGCGCACTCAAATCTTCAAATAAAGACCAGCGAACAGCCAGACGCTGCGAAGCGCACAACCAACGTACAACACTTGCTTCAGAACTTGAAGTCGGTCAATGTGTAACAACAATCTCAGTTCAGAGAGTGAAATTTAACGTAGGTTAGTTCTTATATGTATATTCTTAGTACGGGTATTTCAGTTTAGAGTAGTGCGTGCTATTCGATCACTCTCTCTCTCGTGAAGTGCAAGGCTCATTTAGCTGCGCTCTCCCAGCCCTTTGCATCAGATAAATTTTGCTCTTCAGTGTTTTGCAGGATAATTACTGTTGGTATGTCGGTTTCTCTTACTGATTCCAATCACAATTCTAACTGCGCTCATTGGTCGTGTCTCTGTTGTTAATGGACACTTTCAAAAACATGATTCTCGTTTGTTTTTGTTTTCAGATTTCACAGTTCTTTCACCAAAGTTTCTTATTCTAAATATTTTTAGCTTCTCCTCTTGTTTCCACTCACTCTCATCATTTCTTATTTGATCACCTTGCCAAGCTCCCACCTGTGCCATTTAGATGTAGTGAAAATGCATTCATGAGTACGAGTGCGTAAAGTGAAATATTATCAAATCGATTGTTATATTACTATGAGTGAAGTATTGTTCTCATATTTTTATTGCACTCGTTTCGAAATAATTTTTTGTTTGTGAATCTTTCTCTATTATTGAGCCTACCTTCGGGCCCTAGCGGAAACTAAGTCTAAGGTAGTCTATAAATTGTGGTGTTTTAACCACATTCATGTCTAGTGAGCTGTATATTCTTCCGGAGCAGTAACAAACTGTCATCAGTTCCACCAAATTTTTAGTCCATGTCCTACTCTCCCTCGTGTCGCATTAATTTTGATAATAAACTGTTTGCTGTACAGTATCGCCCTTCTCAGGCCGTAGTTTGTCCAATTTTCTCCGTACCAAACGAAACTCTGTCCCTCCTTTGCTTCTTAATTAGTGCTATGTATAGGTACAACGTTATCCTAGGTAGAATATCTTAAGATTTCTTCTTGATAGCCTGAAGTTTCTTAGGAATGAAAACAATTTGCGTGCTCGATAATTTAATTTAATCGATATGTTCCTTCAAATTATGCAATATTACATGTGATACGAGTTGTACGTTCATAACGTGTGAGCGCAATTCCAGTTTTTGTGTAAGAGTGTTGGTTTCTATCGTATATGACGTTGCTCAAGCAATAGCTGTTCCCTGCATCTTTTTTACGGTTGATTGCGTGCAATAACATTTTTTCGGACGAGAAGTCACTTGGGCTGCAATAACATTTTTTCGGACGAGAAGTCACTTGGGCTGTTGCATTTCTTAGGTTGTGTCTTAGCGTTACGTATACTTGCACTGCATCACTAAGCCAATCTCCTTACGGCAATTCCTGGAAACAAGAAGATTCGTGCGGCATATTTATTTGTTTCTTCGTTCCTGTGAGTTATAAGCGTGGCCTTGATTTCAACGACAGCGCTGACTTTCCAGCTAAAAAATGATGCCATTGTGATTGAATATTACATTAGATGTTATTTTTAAGCCCTAACCGCAACGAAGGCATTCCAGAGAGAGGAAGGAGGAAGGCTCTATTTAGGATGGATTTAAGGGAAAGCGATATTTATGCACAAGGTGTATAGAAACAGTGAGTTAAGAAAGACGTTTATGAAACAAAATAAAAGTTGAAGAAGAAAGTAATGCTCGTTGAAAAACAAGACAGCAATCAACCAAAAAAAGATTATTCATAACAAAAAAAACTATTCTATTTCAGCAAAAGGAAGGTCTACTTAACCTTTAGCTCGGGACCTCACACATTCCTCCTAGGTGTACTAATTCCCATAGATGCAATAATTGTATCCCCTGAGAGGCCATTGTGATTAGAAAGAAGAAGATAGCTTCACTGACCTCTCCCTCTTTCTTTCTATCTCTCTCTTCATCGTGTCATGTCTAACCTTTAGAGTCTACAGTGAAGAATATTTTTTTTAGCCTTCATCAGTCATATTTTTCATGAGCTTGTCTTGAAAGGAATGCCTTTTATATCTGCCTCTCGCTGGCGTGCGTGAGAAATTGGTTCTCCACATCCTAACGTAGAAATCAACATTTAAAATGGCTTCATTTCTCAAGCACTCTTCAGTTCAGCGAGGTGCCATTATATACTTGTTTTTATGAGAGCGATCTCCATATCTTGTCCTCTGTATAGTCTCATCTCGAGTGCCGCTGTATTATTCAACAGTGTTTTTGCGAAGGGACTCACTAGCAGGCTCCATTGACCTGTTAAACAAGGGCCTCATCGGGTCATAAATTCATTTGTATATTAACACTTTGACCGAAACGTGCGCCACCGGTGACCACGGAGGGAATTTTCATTATGCTGCTGACCGACCAGTAGTTGCCATAGACCGACCAGTAGTTGCCATAGACCGACCAGTAGTTGCGACCAGTCGCAACTCAATTTTCATAAATACTCAATTAAAGCTAGATGAAAGCACGATCCCGTTAGTGTTTGCAGTTTTCATAAAACTTACGCAAATTGACTTTAAATTTGAGTTGAATATGGAATTAAGCTTAACCAATTGCGGTCAAAGAGTTAACATGAAGGTACATTTCAAATTGTCTTCTGTTCGTTTCAATGTTGAATATTTTAATTGAATTTAGTTCAAGTTGGATATTGAACTTTATTGTTTATCCAGCTGCAGTTAACGCGTTAAAGTCCTTTCCTTAAGGTTCTTATTCCCTCTGATAAAATACCTGGTCTAGGGCGCCAATATTTATCATATCTCTTATTAAGTAATCTAATATATAGCCTTAGCCTCTGTGCTTGCCATTTTTTAATTTATTTTTGATAGAAAAAACTTTCATAACCGTGCGGTAAATTTTTAATTCAAGACCTTTTCCATGTTTGTTGAATTTAAAAATTTTCTTTTTAACTCAAAAGAGAGTGTTGCAACTCATGAAGGTTCTCCAACTGATTTTTGTGAGTTAAATACCTGTTTGTTGCATCCATCCCTTTTCATTTATTTTGAAGCTCGTTCTGTTTCCTCATTTAGCTTCACACAATTTTAGTCTATCTTGCCCTAAGCTGCTCAATCCTCCCGATGGTCGAGTTTTCCTCACTGGTTAAGTCGAGCGAACGAAGCAACGAAAACAGTTAACACACGTTTACCACGTAGTGGAACAAATGTGTACCACTAGGTAAAATGCTCATTTACGTACCAATGTAAAGGAATAACATTTCAATCATTTCGCGACCTTTTTTAAAATGAATTCTATCGAACGCGGTAAATATTATCGTGCACTTATATTTTGTACATTTCTTATAAAGGATGAAAACTTATTCGAGCAGTAAAGTTCATTTTCCAATTCTGTATCTTACAACCTAACCAAATCAACGGTAAGCTCCACGGAAACGTAGTCAACGTGTTAATTTAGGTGAATACATGGGACAAACCAAAATTATATTCGTCCACTCACGTGTCATATAATTTTATATACAATTTTGGTATGAAATACGTATTTCATAAGAAAATTATATTCGTCGACTCACGTGTCATACAATTTTATATATAATTTTGGTATGAAATACCTACGTATTTCATACCAAAATTATATTCGTCGACTCACGTGTTATAACGTCCGATCATTTTTTTCTTACGTCGCTGTTTTGGCCTCATGATGACGCTCGTGCATTTTGCCTTGTGTTGAAAGATCTCGTTTACTTTGCTAATCGAGATGTTCAATTTTACTCTCTGTGTTTTCTTGGTGTTCATGCAGTGGGCTAATCGTCTTCATTTATAAGAATCCTAAGTAGAAAGGTAATGTCATACACATGAAAATTAATAATCCTCAACTTATACCCGCAGAGGGAATTTAGCTGTTCAGAAAAACATCTGATCCCACGATCAGTTTTTCTAGTATCATTGACCGACACTGTGCGACGTAGCACGTTCTAACTCCCAACTGGAATGCAACGTCGCTTACTATGCCTGAGGTAGGCGGGCCAAAATATTTTATTCCTGATGCTAGCTTTGTAAGACGAGCCCTCGTTCGTTTGAGGGCACTCAAGTATTCGTTACTCTTAGCTTTGATGACTTGAGTAGATCCATCAGTGTAGGAATCATAGCCATTTTTTACTTATGTAGATATTTTTAAATCTAAACGAAAATACTCAGTTGCTAATTAATTATGCGCTGTATATATGGGAACATTTCTGTCATACATTTCTTAATAAATGAGCCAAACTTGTAATAAGGATAACCATTTTTGTCCGATAAATCTCGTTGCATGACTACGGTATGATGAGCATTGTGTAGATTGCATCACATGGCTGTTGAGCTAACACATCATTTACTCTAATGGTAATACCTTCATCGTGAGTTCAACTTTTCAATGGGCACCTTCAGAGAGGGTTACGGTAGATGTAGGTGACAGTAATCAACGCTCAAAATCTAAGAGTCAACTTTATAACATTCTTTGAGTCATTCTGCTGAGACTTTTTCCAGAACGCCCATGAGAAGCTTCACAACTTTTTAATCCATCTCGGCTCATTTGATCTTCAAACTCCAATTTGTGAAACGTTTTCCAGTTACATTAGAGCTTAGCCATATTTACATTGACATTTCTTCGTCAAAGAAGTGCACTGCAGTAATTTTTCGTGAAAACTGAAACGTCTGTTGAAAATATCATATTTCGAGTGACGGAAGTGATTTGATCTGACGACAAGAAAACTGAGTTTTTGTATTTATGTCTTTGTCATGTGCACGAAGCCATTCTGGTGCGTTTGAAATATCACACGTGGAAGCTCTTTTAAAACGACGCACGTCATATGGCGCCGACCAACGCTGATTGTGGTCTCTAACCGCAGAAGTGGTATTCAGGGTATCAGTAAAAACAACCCATCTCATCTCTTATACAGTCATAAAATCCAAGACTGCCTCTAACTTGGAAGATTGCTTTGTACTGGGTGCCGAGTCATGTTGGAGTGAGGGGATGTAATTTAATTCACAAATCCCTTTTTCTCGTTCTTGCATTTTTCTCAATAAATTTCAAACTGCTCTCAAACGAAGCAATTCAAAGTAAAAACTTTTATTCGATTATGAGATTGTTTTCCTAAACTAAAAAGCTTACAACTAATTGTTATGAGAAGAATATTAGGATTAGTTTAAACAAAAAATGTAATCTTCGCCAAAATTTAAGGTAATATCATAGGAAATCTAAGTAAAAGGCATGCAAAAATATGGGCCTTTTCTCTCCAATGCCTGCATAAAATTATTTTCAGAGCAGGAATGCTTTAACTAACGCGAGTTCGATGATATCCGGGTTCAGCATACTTGCTGCAAGGCTTAGCTAGGGAAATTTGCTTCAAAACTCTGTATTTATCCATGGCTAATGGAACCGAGCAAAAATACGGCCTCTGTGAAGTACGGTAACAGCAAAAAAAAACCGTTTACTTGGGATTTTTTTGAACAATCAGGCTTGAATGAGATCTAGCTACTCCTGCTATCACTAGAGGCATTCCACACCATCTACAGTACGTGTTCTACTGTTTTCAACTTCACACTACACGTCATTTCCGAACGCAACACAGAGGCTATCAATGATCATGCCCTGACCAATCTGAAAGTGCTTTCGTCACTCACAACACCTGGCTGGATCTGACATAAATTCTCGATTCACACACTTGTCAGTTGTTTTTTAGAGCTCCCAGAACTTGAATTGTTTAGTGGCAACGTGAAGGGAGGAGCGCTGGCGCTGTTTTCATGTTAAGGTGTGAAGACAGAAAGTCTGCGGCAACAGGTGGCGTTGACTATCTCAGGTGTTGCTAGATCATAGCCTTCCAGCATAAAGTCCAGCGAAAAATGTTCTGATCACTTGAAAGTGAATTATAAGACGTTTAACCTAGAGAGACGACGTTAAGTGCAGCATTAAGACAATAATTTGTTTCAAACTTGACACACCCTTGCTTGAGGAGTGAATTAACCGGCAAAACGCAGAGGCACACAGACGCAAGGTCTCGTGAGTCTTTGCAAAGTCTCTTATTTCATACATACGGAAAAACTACCTATACCAATTTCACGCACTTCGCACCTACGACTGTCAGTGCTTTCTGGAGACTTATTCTTGCTACAGCTCTTAATTGTTAAGAGGGTTCCCATGAATGAAGCATATACCGCAAGCCAGTGAAAAATGTGAAATAATTTCAAGAGGTTCTAAATTAATTCATCCCACAACAAAAAACTTCTCAATCACTTAGTGAACGAGGGCGCAGTGAGGAATATGAAATATTTACACAGAATCATAAGAATATCGCAATTGGAGCCCTGTGAATATATGAGGCCCTTAGAATCATACGGTACCAAGCGTCGCTTTTCAAAACCGTCAGAAAACTAAATCAACGTTTGGCGACTTAGAAACCATCGCATCTCAGTAACTAATAGAAGTATTCGACCATTTCCTAGCCATCTTCCTGTACCCACGACGACTCACTCTCCAGACAAAGGAAAATTTTGGGATGACAGCGGTATACACAACTCATTTTGGCTAGGTGTATTTGGCGCTTGGTACCGTGTGGTTCTAGGGGCCTCATATGGGCACTGCCTCGAAACATTACTACAAACGTTTTCGAGTTAAACGGTGTGCAGTATTAACATCAATACACAATTTTTTAAGAGGAATTTTCCTCGTTAACAAATTTTACAAATACTTTATAAAAGGAGTACAAATTTAGATATTTGAGAAGGTATTAGCTTCAATACTTTTTATGTCCGCTAATATACAGTATGTATCGTTCACTTGACTCCCATTTTCAATCTAACATTCACACAACTGGTTTCCTAGAATATATACCTTCTGACGATTACTAAAATTTAATTAGAGTGCAATAGACTATAAAACTGAAAAGACGATTTAGAAAAAAACATGACACTGTCAAAACTCTTACCTGGTCGTAGTTAAGAAATTTGGTTGAATCGTCATATCTGAAGTCGAAAACACAGTCAACATTTCACCGAACACGTACCTGGAGCTCAAAGATCTCATTGCTAGATAACCGAATAACGAAACGCGTGTCCTCACTCACTCGCATATGAAGAGCAACTTGCACCTGGCACACCAACGTACCTCGACCGCTGTCTCTTGGAACACCTAATTAGCACACTTGCACTCTCAAACCCAAACTTCACCTACCACAAATGTTCAGTCTCAGAGCAATAGCCGGCAGCAAAGTAGCCTCTACAAAAATGTCTTCTTTGAATGTCCAGTAGTCATTAAAGACAGAGCTAAACAGATGGAGAGCATGAAAAAGTACAGCCATAACTTTTCTCATCAACATACTGTAAATAAAGTGATGTTAATCTATAATTCCAGCTTTACAATTTCAGGCACTTCGCACCTACGACTGTCAGTGCTTTCTGAAATTCTAGGTACAATTCATAGTTATGAGTATCAAGGTGCTTCCCGTGAAACCGGTTAGAATTTCTAGGTACGCTGATGATTATATATAATTATGCTCTAATTATCTTTTTAATGTGTTCTAATCATATTTTCACAGCCCAATAATCACCCACATACTCATGTATGTGATTTAATACAATGTTTAGAAACATGGGTAAATCACAAACATACGCATGTGTGCATGTGATAATTAGGACTGTGAAAATATGATTAGAGCATATTGTCACATCCCTAGTGATAAGTTTACATTCTGGATGAACTGAAACAGAAACACTGGAAGCTGACAAATTGAAACAATACAATGAGATGTTTAGTGCTTTTGAGCTTCCTCGAAACAATTTGAAACACTTTAATTCAACATGACCGTGAACACGAAATATCTATTCTGGTTAAAGAATTGTTATATTCTTAGATTCACCATTGGTGATATCAGGCCTGATGAACTCTAGGTTACATCGGTATACTCTCTTGGTTTTAGTATCGTGGCGAGAGCATAAATTTCGTCGAATTTCGAGCTAGATCGTCTTTAAATTTCATTTTACTGAGTTATCAAGACTACGATCCATGCACCCTAGATCCTACAGAAGCGATTCAAAAATTGAAACTCTCATTGCTTTTTCCTCATTTACTCGTAACGGAGTTTCGTTTTTAACGAATTTCGAACTGCAAGTGTGGAAGCGGATCAGCAAGTGTTAATTTTTATAAGAGGTAACCAGAACCGCAAAGTAGAGCTACCTACCCTCGCTCCGATTGAGCTCTTTGCCCACGCAGGGACCCCCTATGAAAAAGGTGTCGAGAGCAACAGCACGGTGCGCTCGGCCAATATGTGTCGCCGAGCTATCAACTTAATGGTTGTTTGCGTTTACGTTTTTACAATTAGCTTTAAAAATATGTCTTACTTATACACACAAAACCCACCCACACAAGGATATCTAGGGGCCGTCATCCTCCAGACATCCGGTTAAATCTTCAAGAGGGTTTTCGCTGACAGCTGCCTCTTAGCTACCAGCGTCGTACTTGGACATTCATGAAAGAAGTGACGTACCGCAATTCGGTCACCGGCTCACCGCACAGTTGTGGCTCTCTGCTCTATCAAGTAATCATGGTTTGTGTGCGAATGCGTCAGTGGCACCATTTTGTTCCCCTCGTGTTCCCCTCTGACCACTCATCAACAATGATCTAATGGCTTTAGAAGGTTCAACGGTCTTCTCCAGTCTCCACTTGAAGGGAGACAAGCTAGAAATCTGTAAGAGACTAGTAATAATTCTTAGCGCGGCATTTTGTACAGGTAGATGAGTTGCAAGTCGAGACAGAGATGCTCGTTAATAAGCCTTGCATCTATAATAAATCTTCGGTTTGATCATAGCTACATGAAGACGCAGTGGTTACCGTCCACCAAATCTGAATGCTGATTTCGTCAAGAATTTTTAAAGATTCAGCGATTTTTTACAAGAAATTCGTAGTTGTGTGATGCATGTTTTCCACGCCAAACCAGTTACGGAAGGTTAGACGTGAGACGATCTCGACAGTATCATCTAGATCATGCACAGCTTCGATCTTCATCGTTTCAAGCTTGAAACGCGTTTGGTCACTCAACATAGGAGCCTGTAGAGTGCAATCTGAAGATGCCACTCGATGACATCCAGAAAGCTAATCGACAAGCACGATCATTCATGTTGAGATTTTCGATCAATACAGGGTCGTCAGCAGTAATGATTATCGACAGCAACCTAGAAGAAATTTCAAGTAGATACCCTCTTGAGCTATACTTCCCTCACGAGTCTTCAGCAGACAACGCACTTCCTCGTCCAAATAATTTTATATGAAGCGTGTCAAGAATCGTGCAGCTTCTCCAGGGTATGAAACATCAGGCGGTGGAGTGTGCTTTTGCACGTCAATCGTTTATTTTGCGCTATGGTTGTGCAAAGTGCAGTTTGGAATTCAACAAAGGTAGCACGTTTGCTGTTCTTTTGACTCAAAGATACTACATTTGACAGATATTCAACATTATCGACTAGTTCGCTCAAGCAGCTAGTTGGCGGAAGCGTGGATCATTGGTTTTCAATTCGCTGAATGTCATCAGTTTTCTTGAGTGGGGACGATAATATTTAGCTTCCAATATTAGGGGTAAGCCGTTTTCTACACATGTGGCTGTAATGTTTGAGCTGAACTATTCAGAAAGACTTTCTCGAGTAGTTGACCTCAGTTCATGTAATTTAATGAAATGGAGGCTTGGGCACATCCTTTCATGGCGCCATCAGTTCTTCCGTTGTCATAGGCACATGGTACACGTTCGTTCCGTCATAATGGACTCCGCGTACTGTTCGTTTATGAATGATAAATTTAGAGACGAGTTTCCACCAAGGTGTTCTTTATGAAGTGAGAATTCTCGAGTTTACAGAAGCGATTATCACTACTTTTGAAGTCGTTCGATAAGCATCACAAGAGCACATGAGTGATGACCTGTACTGTTAGCAACGGTAGCTTGTGAATTCAGGATTTTAAACTTTAAAAAGCCGAAAAATTATACTCCGTTAACTTTAAAGGTTGTTGCTTTAGTAATTTCAAGTTGCGTATTCAAGCAGTGATAACTTCGTTGCAATAATAACTTGAGCCTGACATTTCAAAGGCAACTAAATACACGGGTCAGCTGTCGTACCCATCAATCACAAATAATTCAATACATAACTCTTTAGAGCAACTAGAATTTCAACGGACTGTTAACAGCCTTCTCAGAATTGATGGAAGAAATTTCGGTCTCTTCCTAGCTATGCAACAGCCTCCTGTAAGCACGCGTCACTGATCTTGGGGATTAATTGCTCTAGTTCCCTCAGGGGCGCGCTGGTTCAGGATACGCTGACGAACTCAGTTAGACAGCCTGGAACAAGCGTTTTCACTACTCGCAAGCAGACACGCTATCTCCGACCAGTAAGTAGTAGTATTAGCGTTAATTTGCTAGCGCTTCAGTACTTCGTACTATATCGCGCCGTAGATCTCGCAGTTCAATAATACGAAATTCACATCGTTACACGGAAGCACACTAATTGTTGTTCAAAGTTTGTCACAATCACCATTATGGAAAACACAGCAGCAGCCATCACAAAAACCGCTCTAATTGCCACCCACATTGTTGTCACCTTATAAGAGCCCCAGTTGATCTTTGTCGGGATCATCCACAGAGCCACGCACAATCCGCAAGCACAGGACAGCCAAAACACCCCGTAGGGGATTTCAGCTGCCCACCCATTTATGTCCGACCAGTAATCAAATCGTTCAACATGGATGACGTTCACCCCCCTTCCAGCGGTGTTTACTTTGATACGAATTCTTCCACGCGTTTAAATTTTCGGATGTCAGGCATACCCGAGGGTTGGGTAAAATTTCTTACACGGAATGCAGTAGGTGTCCAAATGTAATATTCTCTAACATTGACTACCTTATCTTCTACTCGTAGTAAACTTCACTAAGGCACTCTTATAGTAAAATTGGATAGCATCATCAGTTCCGTTGATAATCTGAAACCATTCGTTTTAATCAATTCTTAAAATTCTCTTTCAGCGATGAGGTCAGAGTGATTTTGCAGCAACTTTTTCATGACCAATTTTAAATTGACTCAAACGTACGGATTCTCGCATTGCATTCGTTACTCCGCCAACAGGGTCAAAGAAAACTGGCAAGTCTTTCACAATATATTCATGGTTTAGTAACAAATGTAAGGAAAATTGACGCAACATGCAAAGCTGGGGCCTGTCTGATTTGCTTTCAAATTCCTTTTACACTTGGTTATGCTTTTCTACGAAACCCGAAACTTCAAAATAAATCGATTCATAAATTCTATTTGTATTCGTTTTACTAGAGCGAACACAGAATAATTCAATAAGCTAGCAGTATTTTCTGAACGTTTATACTAAAAAAAAATATTCCCGAGGTTCATTATCAAAATTGACTAATATTCGCATGCCAATTGTGAAACTGAACGAAACCAGACAGGCCCCAATGGTCAATGTGGAGACGTTGGGTAATAATTACTCCAACAGCAACGTCAGGACATCCAGGCAGCAGAGACAACCGCAACCTGCAAAACGAAAGAGCAAACATCAAGATCACGTCATTATTAAGCAAAGAGCACTGAATCTTTTTTTTTTCAACTTAACAATCGTTACCCAATAAGGTTCGTGATTAAAAATTCAAAAATTCACGAAAGAAATTTTCAACAGATTTAGTATATGTCAATCTGAGGTCACTCACCGCGAGTAAACAATCGCCGTCGTTGATGGCAGATACAGAAACTTAATCTTGTCTGCGTCTGTCCATGTAGTCCCGTCCGCGGTCGTTACGCTCTCCAATGTGATTGCTACGGCGATCCATGTAATCGCCGCGTCCACCTCTGTCTCCGCGGTCCTGGCCGTCCCTGCGGTCACGTCCTGAGTTCCCGCCCCACGGCTTCTGGCGGTCACGGTAGCCGCCGCCCTGTCAACACAACCAACAATGTAAAACGAATCTAAGGTGGCCACATCTAACGCACCAACAGCTATGGTGTGTCAGATTAGAGAGATTGGTCATCACTGAGATACAGGTGAACGAAAGTATGTCATCATTGAAATGGGGGTAATGACCAGGGACCCGAAACGCCTAATGAATTCATGGACTATTGAAAGAATAGTTTTATTGTGGGTTAAAACATCCACCTTTCCAACAACCGTGTTCTACTACATTATGAAATTTAAAATAATTAAATTTCAAATGCTACAATAACTCCGTACAACTTTAGTTCACTCGTTATGAATCAAAGCACTTAAGGGTTACAAACTTACAAATTGCTCTTCGTCATATTCGAAACATTTTTTTTCCTTATTGTTTTCCAACATAAAAACTTGCATCATTTGCGAAACACTCAATTCTCAAGATCTAGTTACAAGCCGCTAACAATCCAGCTTGGAGTTCAACAGCCGATGAGATAGAAATCAACCGGGCCCCTGAGCAGTACAGCGATTAAGCAAACGAACTATGATCAATAAAGATTTTTAAAGCGGTACATACCTGCATGTTGCGCTGGAAAAAGGGTTTCTGATCAAGAATCCTGTCATTGTTCTCCACGAGATTGTGAAGTTTGTCTGCCAGCTGCAGCGACAGGGATTGCAACTGAGATGGCTCAGTCTTGTGCATCACCAGACATCGAGTCGGTTCATCCAACGAGCCCTGAAAGATAAAAAAAAAATAAATCAGCGAGCAGAAAAGAAATAGATTTCTTCAATTGAGTGAAGAGTCCAAATCCTATACTTGCCTCTACAACCTGTAAACTTTATGTAGTTTTTGAACACATTTGTATATATGTATTTGAATACAATGTTTACCATAATTTCCTCATTGATGATCATCTTGCTGATGATGGCGTGAACGGTATGATGCGGCAGCTCAAACATCTCTGAGAGAGTAACCAGAGAAATGGAGTCGTAGACGTGGGAGTACGTGAACAAGTAGGTTCTCAGGCTCTCTTCTTGTACTTTCCGACCCAGCATCTCGCGTACCTCGTCAGCGTTGTGGAAGAGGTCCCACACTTTGCCGTTCATTTTCTCGTTTAGAAGTAAATCCCTGCCAAATCAAGTCATGGTAAGTAAAATGCATATCGTGAACATGCCTCTGAAATCACATCATTTAGAATCAGTGGAAGGTTTCCGCAAGAAAATTCGGTTGAACGAAAGTATAAAACATCAGAATAATAATCCTAAATAACGAGTAACATGCAAAATGAAGTTAACTCACCTTGCGACGCGCCAGTTTCCGTTGCGCATAGCCTTTGAGGCCGCCACGACGTGTTCCCTCATGCTCTCAGGAGGACCGACGAGAGACTGACGCTCCGAATTCTTCAACTGATGGTGAAAACTTTTCGAGATCATGCGACGGCGGGCGTCGAACTCGTGCGCGGCCATGTAAGGAATTTCAATGAGCATAGCAGACACCAAGTACACACACTCTAGCATCTCGAGGTTGATGTGCATGTGGAAGGGAATCTGCCGCTCCTTTTCTTGCTTCTCTTGCTCAGATGTGCGCTCGTTCTGGCGCAGAGGAAGCAAGCCTTGAGCTAGCAGCTCCTTGGCTCGACCTCCAGACTGAATGTCAAGAAGAGCATTATGCGCCTCTTTAATGTGGGCATGTCGGAATCCGCACAGGCCAAGCTGCACCAGAGTGCGATTGTACAAGATCTGCGTCGGCAAGTCTGAGTGCTGAATGGTGTCCTGCAACCGAAAAGTTCATAGCATAAAGAACTGTACTACAGAATCGGGCAACTTCAAGTTCGTTGAACTCGCAACACCCGAGAAAACAAGAAATGTAGGACAATTTTTTCATGTCAATACAGAATTGACACAGGATAAAATGGCCAGGTTAATCTCGCACTTTTAAAAACTAAACACCTTACGATATTCAGTCTAGTAGAAGTGCGTTCAAGAAATGACGGTAATCGGTTACATCAACGAATTTGTTCGAAAAACTCCTCGCAGAAACGTCCGTAGACAGCACTGCAAGCCTGTGAGCCTTCATTTTTTATAGGCGATTTTAAAAGAGAAGCCCAAACGTGGACTACCTTGTGTCACTACGCCAAATATCCCTCAATGACCTTGTATACAGATGAACTCAAATTACAAAATTATGTCCCAGAACTTCAGTGCTTCTCCTAAAGCTGAAGGTGTGATTAATAATTCTGTTAACTTTGATTCCATTCTTTCTGTAAAAAAAGTTTTCAATTCGACAATGTTGTACTTTAAGGTCGCACCCGACGTGATATTTCTCACTGACGGACGCGTTGGAATGTTCGGATGTTTTCTTCTCGAGCTATGCAAGAGCGCACACTCAGAAGCATCCAGTTCATCTTGCGCTACTATGAGACCGACGCAACAGCAGCAGTTGTCTTAGTGCGCTTTATAACCAATGTCCACGGAATCCTACATACTGACTAAAGCAGTCAAGGTCCCAGTTTAATAATGAAACTGCAGCAACGAGAAAAACTTTTTCTTGGTCTTGTAGGAATTAACTAACATCGACTGCATACTCTTTTTGAAAAGCTTTGTAGGGAATGTTGTTTGAGCGGCTCGCAGAACCAACCCAGAATGGTATAATTCCCGTCACTCTTGCACTCGTGTGAGACTGTCAATTCAAAGAATGGCAGTTCTAGTTAAGTGCAGGTTATTGAAGTGTTCTGTGCATTCACTTGAGATTAATTCTCATTATTTGCTCGATTGAGCATTTACTGCAATCAAGCGCAATAAAATCTCACTCTAAATCAAATTTTTCCTGCATTTTCCAATTTCTGTTCCAACAACTTTAGTCCCTCACCATGGAACTAAACCTAGATTATTTTCACTCAATTCCAGCTTAGGGCCGTGTGGCCATGGGAAAAATGCAAATAAAGCACTGTTCAAGTTTAGGTAGACAATATGAACACCGAGCTTCTAGAATTTCACTACAGGCAAATTGTTTAGCCTTCATATGAAGTTGTAGAAGGAAATACGACTAAGTTGAGCAAAAAATTGCCAAGAGATTGTTTGAACAGCTCCTCGCGCTAAAATCCAAGGACAAACCGCAAGCCTTGAGCTTTCAGTTCACTATGTGCGCATCCCTAGCCAAGTCTAAAAGACCCAGTCGTGTCGAGCGCACTCACAGAAAGTAGATCACTGCAGTAGTAAATATTTCATCAACTATTAGTTTACCTAGTCAATGGACCTCACTGGAGACGTTTAGCTACAGAGTAACATGCAATACAAGGTGCTTGACTCGCTTCACGTCCTTACAACGATTTAGGCTCATTCGTAAATTTCATTCAAAAAAATCGAGCTTCTTATAATAGGAGCTACAAGTGGCACTCGGTTGCAGGAGCCTCACCTGAAGATGGGCCATGAGCATGAGATCCCGTGCCTGGTACCAGCGGTCATGCAGAGCCATGTGGTAGATGTGGCAGAGCACAGCTCGCGTCCTCAGACGGTCCGTGTTGTCGCGTACATAAATGTACGTGCACAGCTTGTCCATCAACTTCAGTGAAGTGTACTCGCTCTCGGGGATTTTACCCTGCAATTAAAAATTAAATTATACAACGAAATTTGGTAACACATGTTATACAATAATTTCATGCTCCTTAGAATTTTGAGTAATTCAGGTGAGAATTGTCGAGCACTAATCAATCGCGCCAACGAGTTGGGTTGAGTGGTATAGTACACTTTGCTCTAGCAAGCGTCTGCCGCCTCTCCCATAATAGGGAAAAGCATCTAGGCTTGCGAAATACGACACAAATTGCCATTAAAATAAAAACTCTTCGAGAAAATAGCCGCGGATACTTCACCGCCATTGCTCACCCTGGCTTGATCGGCAGCCTTCTTTTCATACTTGTAGTAAACGTGCTCGATCTTACGAAGATATATTCGGCACACATCAGGAACCAAGCCGTGCTTCTCTTGGTAGTCCAGCATGATGTCAATGATCTTGCAAACTTTCACTTCATCACGAAGTTTCACGATGAACTCGTTGCTGTGAGCATCACACGCTTTTACAAGCTTACAGAACTCTACGTCCATTCTATCAATAATGGTTACCACATCGCCATGCACTCTGTACGGAGAGGTCTCGAGATTTTCCTC
This sequence comes from Platorchestia sp. MABIK, assembly GCA_014220935.1. Taxonomy (NCBI): domain Eukaryota; kingdom Metazoa; phylum Arthropoda; class Malacostraca; order Amphipoda; family Talitridae; genus Platorchestia; species Platorchestia sp. MABIK. The sequence goes on from JACJUY010000393.1 coordinate 238,714, forward strand.
TTCTTCGGTGATGTGAGAACCGATGCTCAATTCAGGCATGGCAAGCAACATGTCCAAAAGCTCTTCAATTTTTTTGAGGGCTTTGTCCCACAACTCTGGCTTCATGGCGTCCGAACCAGACGGAGCGTAATCGTAAATGGACATGATGAGGTGATACTGTATCTTGATATACATCGCATTGCCGAGGTCATTTTCACGAGCAATGCCCATGAGCTCGTGCACCAACTCGATTTGCTCTTTTCGATCGGTTCCTTTCTTGCCGCGCGCAGCGATGATTTCATTCAGCTTGTTCGTCACCGTCTTTATGTTGATCTCATCGTCTTTGCCGAACATTTTAGGCTTCTCCTGAAAAGAAAACGAGAACGAAAAAAAAACTTAGTAACGAACCGACAAAATGAAATGAAGTTAGCAAATTCCTTAGCAATTACATGAGGTATTAATAAAGGCCATGTGTTCAATTTAGATATCTAAAACGTTATAATACCATCCATAACCTCACCGTTGGGATGACAGAACCCTTCTTTACGGTCTCCCAGCCTCCATCAGACTCCTTGGGAGCCTTAGGCTCCTTCTTGCGGTCACTACGGTGCTTTTTCTTAGTTTCCTCTTCATCACGTGTCACGGTTTTCTTCAAGAATTTCTCCCTGAAAATATTTCAGATAAACGTTGACGTGATGAAACTCAAATAATTCGTTTAGTTTGGGCATTGACTTTAATTCAAAACTATGCCAGCAAGTGTGAATGCCAGTGAAGCTACGCTGTAAGTAAAATTTCAAGTCGCACGTTTCGCAAGGGGACCGTCTCATAGCTTTTCTTTGTAGATTCGATAAGCAGCAAATGGTTGCTAATAATACTATCCTATCAACCAATGATCAGAAACTGGCACGGATGTTCTATCGCAGTATCGGATTCACGAAGCGTAGGAAATACGCACCTGAACAGCTTATTATTCAAGAGCGCGATCATTGACGACCAAGTTCATCAAGATTGTATAGTTTGTTTGAACAGCTCCTCACGCTCAATTCCAAAGAAAAAGCGTAAGCCTTGAGCTTTCAATTTACTCTATGCGCATCAAGAACCGAGTCGAATCGACTCAGTTGTGTCGCGCGCATTAAAAAAAAGTAGTTCAGTTATCTTACTCCTAAAAATTTACTGAGAATAAGTCCCCCTAAACTGATCAATTACCCTGAAACTGTTTCTGGGCTTATATCACAAAGAAATATCAATTTCACAGACTACTAGTGAGAATGATGCAGGAAAAAATTTTTCCTGGATTAACATCATGTTCAGAACACGGGCCACAGGCGCTTGAAATAAAATAGCAACAGCTTAACCCTTTAACGTCCGCATTTCTGTACTCGTATTGACGTTATCACTATCACCGTCATTAGACTGGCGTTGCCATCAGGTTGTCTCTGATACCAAAATGAAAAAAACTGCCACTCGTCAGTGAACTTTAACGGACAAATTATGAAACAAATTCAGCTATGCATGCAATATATTGAAGCTACTTGCCATAGAATACCGTATAGCCTTACGGAGCGTTAAAGGGTCGAGTCACTCCAGTAAACTTAATAGTACCGCTGCTTACCTGAGAGGCACAGCTCCACCCAAGTCTGAGTCTGAGGAAGACTCATCGCTGTCCGAGCCCCAGTCGCTGAAGTCGTCTTCATCGTCCGCATCGTCTCCAACATCCACCTTCTCGGCCGCACTTCTGCTGTCGGCACTTAAAAAACGCAGGACTGTCAGAATGGTATATCCAAACATACGCCCCAAAAAACTCAAAATACCTTCATAAATATTGATGAAATGCATAGCAAGCATAATAATTGCAGCACTCCCAGAAAATTAAAGGCTGAAATTCTGTTACAGTAATGTGTAAATTTTCAGGCCATGTAACATTGGGAATAAAAAATTTAATCCATTATCGAAGACATTGACGTTCAGGACAGGAAAGGATATGAATTAGGAAATAACCTGAACAGTTCAATAGCTAGGCGCACTATACAGTAAATCAAAAGAAAAAAGTTTCATCAAAAATTAATATCAGTTGTGAAGTAAAATTTCAGCACTGAATACTAGAACTGTACGAGGAAAAAGCAACTAGCAAGACGTCCAGGAGAAAAAATTGACAGCGCAAAACTTCCAAGAGAATTATCGGAGCTATGACACCCTGAGAAAAGCAGACACGCGCTAAGGTAACAGTGACAAGTCGAGTCATTTCCGAGCGAATATATCTGAAATAGTTAATGACCACTTCCTACAAACTCATCTTTTACGGGACTAAATGCAAAGATACATATATAAATTAATAATCAAATATCAAGTAAAAAGTTTATGATTTGTCAAATATAATCACAAAAAGTTAAATCCTTTTCGGAGGCTTGTATGAAAAGCTCCTCACGCTCGCCTTCAAAGAAAGGACCGTAAGCCTGAGCTCTCGAGTTAATCTGGGCGTCGTTTAATGCAAAGTCACATAATGACCCAGCTGTGTCAAACGCCACTACCTCACGTAATTATAACAAATACACAGCAAAAATTCTTGCAAGATTTGATCAAAATGAAGTACCCCCTACAGCTTTTAACTTTGATAAGTTATAAAATATAAATTTCAAGATGTAAATTGAGAATAATATACATTGGAAATTATTTAAAGCTAGTACCTCTTTGAGCCAGTAGAAAGCGTCGTTATGTGGGAAGATGAAAGCTACTTTTCTCCGATTGTAAATCGTCCCCTTGAAACTAGTCTCAAAGGAATTTTCTACAGACAGAAGTAAAGCCCAGGTCTTCTGGCATCGCAATTTAAGACGAGACCATTTCATTGCCATGTGCAAGTTTCTGACAACGAACATCAAAAGCAGTGTAGCTGAGACTTCTGATGGAGCCTAAGATCTCACTCAAATGTAGTAACGGAACAGTTGGGAGTCATACTGGGCTTTTGAGTACTACATTTGATTCTTTCATAATTTTCTAGAGAGAACGCATGCAAATCCCACTAACAATCCATCATGAATTGAGAGTTTATTACTTTTTTTTAAACACGACACAAAAAACTTTGCACAGCAGGTGCAAAATGTTACTCTAAAAATGAGCACAAAAGCCCAATAAAATTTTGTTTGTTATAAGATTTAGTTTGTTCTTATAAAAAATGCCAAACTTTGATTAGCCAATCTAACTAAACCTGTACACACCTGATTACAGAAGTTTCCTTTTTGAAGGCAGCAGGACCAAGGGAATCGTCCTCCCCGTCAGATGCCTGGTCCAGGTCTCCAGCATCTTCCTCCTCTTCTTCACTGTCGCCTACATCCGGATTTTCCCTGAAGATCGTCATCTCACTTTCAAAGTCCTTTACATATTTACGGAGCTTCTGACGCATTGTTGCTAGGCCTTTGGCATTGTTTTTATTCATCTTCTTACGACCATCTTTGTCCTCCCATATCTGTAGGGATTATTCATTAATTTCATGAATTTCTATTTTAAAAAATATCACCAAACTTTGAACATTCTTTGCTTCTGTATTATAAGTTATTAACAGAACACTCAAATATAGGACTTTAGACTCCCACAATTGACCCGCAACATCAACTCACCATGTTGAGATAATCCTCCAGCTCCACAAGGCACCTAATGTAGAAGCGAGGAATCTTTCCTCCATCTTCCTTCTCAATCACAACAGCAGCCTTGATGTAAGCTCGGCATAAATCCTCAAAACCTGCACACATTTGGTTAAGAATTAATGCTCTACTCCATTTTATCACCAAAAGAACATAGCGCATGCTAAAAACTTTAAACCTGAAAATCATGCGTAGGTCTTGAAGAACTCTAGCTCTCACGAATAATTTATTTCAGTTTACGCCACAGCTTAGGTTATGAATACAAGCAAAGTAGACATGCTTTCATTAGATTTGATCACCAAATTGCCTGTTTCACAAAATGAGACAATACCTCTATTTCAGCACCTACTATGTCGAATGACCTCTTCTAATGAACTTGGAATAGAAGTTTGTGATCAAAATTTTGAAAGAAATTTAGTAAAATGAAGTGAAAGCTACTCTAACCTAAGAAATTTGCTACCGAATTTAAAGCTAATTTAAGAGTAATCAACAGGATGAGTAATAATGCAGAATTTCCTGAAATCGCATCATTTTGATTACTTACTTGAATGCAAACTGGCCAAATCTTTGTTCTTCTTGTAGTTTTTAATGTTCTTAATGATGCTTTGAAGTTCCTCATAGCGCTTTTCTTTAGCAGAGCGCACAACACGCTTTGTGTCTTCCTCATCATCACTGAATCGGGCCAGGAAATTCACTGGCTCTCGAATTTCCTCTTCACTTTCAGACTCACTCGAGCCCGAGTCAGACATGAAAAACCTTGAAGTCATGGTGGCTGAGAGTCACGACAGCTCACCAACCTGAAATAAAGTACAACAGTTAGCAACTCTACAATTCTAGATATTCAAACAGATGAATGACATTTTCTAATATGCCAAGACCACAGGTTCATAAATGAAAAGGCCAAAATGCAAAATAAATTTTAATGGTCAAGCCATTACACATAGGTCAACATAAGCAGCTTCAAAATTCCTTACCATGGTTCAACTTCAAAGCATTTAGAGTAAAGCACTTAACATTCAGGCTAAAAGAAGTTTATGAAATTCAGTCAAAAGAGTAATAAACTGTCTCCCTTAACTTCCTTACACCCTGCACATGGCACGGGCATATGTTGTATGTCGAGAAAATAATCTAGCACATTATCAAAGCAAAGACAAAAAATGTCACTGCATAGGAATTGTGCCAACCCATGACAATTCCCAGTAAAATCTGATGTAAAACAGAAGTGGATGCAGAAGAAGATGTATAATATAATAATTTTTAAAATGAACTAAAAAAATTATAGACCTGCTCCACCCAACAGTGATCCTCGAAAATGCACCAGAATAGTTCGGATTCTTTGACTCCAACCAGTTATATTTTCTAGTATACACAAATGAAATCTTCAACTACTGAAAGGACGTTTAGTATGTACAATAGAAAATAGGACATCCATATATTTTCCCTCAAACCACCTGTTCCCATGAATATCATGTTATGATGGAAGAGAAAATACTAGAATTAAGAAGAGATAATGGATGGGAAAGGAGTCTCAAAAACTTGTCAACAGCTGAAGCTACATAATTTCCCTTTAATGAATGCCGGTGTTAATAGAATGAGATTAACATTTATAAACCTACCATTTATCTAATTCTGTAATGGGATGTACCATACTCAAGCTTTTCCACAATGAAAAAATCATTATCATTAAAATTTTAATTTTATTACAAATTAATTAATGCTTGAGAGTTAGATCAACTTGACTTGCAGAAATGCAAAATCTTCCATAACTAGTCAAATATTTCATAAATTGAATTGACATTATTTTACCAAGAGTATAACATAGATCATTTATACTTGAACAAAAGGCAAATGCAGTAAGAACCCTCACCACTATAAATCCTAAATAAAAAGTTACTTTTATCATTAAATAGCCAACTGAAGATGCAGTTAGGGAAGCTATAAACTATTACAGTAGAGGTACACTAAAACCTTGAATGATAAATTTCAAAATACATAAGAGCATAGGAAATCGGATATACTTGTATTTACTCAAGTATTTTATATAGATTCATAAGAAAAATCAAAGTTGAAAATGTAAGGGTTTATCTACCCCTCCCCCTCCAATGAATCTTGTACCCCCTTCAAGTCAGAGCTATAAAATTCAGGCAATATTCCAGAGGTATCATCATTCTTATTAGAGTATTGACACTGAAATCTGTATTTAAAAATCATTACCTATTTTACCACCTCAATTTCACCTACACCTTGACCTCAATGCTCAGTGCTACACAAAAGACCAACAAGCAACAGCTTCTTTAAGTCAGAGTAATGTTAAATAAATTCCAAGTTACTATTGGATCTCTACAATGCTCTTTCTTACATTTTACCTTAGAATTCGTCCCTGATTTAGAATATCCCTTCATACATTTCAACCCATGAAGATTTCAACAATAATGATATATTAACTATACAGTCATAGTATTTAAATGTTTGAAATTTCATTTTTCACAGGGAAAATGGATTAACACAAGTTATATCGTCCAACACATTCAACGTACATTGCAAAAGATTTAATTCAGCTTGATTGTTGAATCATTATTTTACTCGACACAAAACAAAATTTCAGACAATTTAATCAAACGTTCAATTAATTTTCTATGACCTCCACCAGTAGGTATAGGTCAACAGAATACATCTGCATCTCTTGATTTAAAATTGCCTATTTATTTGGATGTGCATTAGAAAAATAATTTAATGAAAGCGTTTGAAATGACGAGTTCATATCAGCTCATACAACGGCGATTGGAAGGTTAATCGAGATTTAATGGCGTCTAGCATGAGAAAACTTTGTCGAAAACATTTACGCTTACGTCTCTTCCCAAGTCCAATCCAACAATAACATAACTTATTTGAACGATGAAAATGAGACGTAAATAAAGGTTAAATACCAAAACATCAGTCAAATTCATTGGTTCTAAATAGAAATACCACGATCGCTGATTGCAGTTAAGGCGGTTCAACATCAATAACTTACACTTCAAGCGCTTGAGGCATCGAGATTAAAATTTGTTTATTTTTTCCCGCAGGTTGAGCCATCTACATTCGAGTTAACACTCCTCGGAATAAATAAGTTTCAAGTAAACTTATATAACCACCCAAGAGTTCACTCACCATACACAATGCGGCAATCCCGAATGGCACGTCTCACTTTCATTTGAAACGAACCATTGGCCAAGTTCTTTCTGGAAACATTTGACAAAACGGGTTTAAACATAATGTTTCAAAATTTGACAACAATTGAAAAAATTGCAAAATTGGGGGGTTAAATTCAATGATAATTGTTTTACCATCTGTTTTCATCATTTATCGAAAATTTAAAAGTAAATATATGCTGAAATGAAGTGTTATAAATGAGACGATTTGTGTCATAAATTTGCTCATAAGTTTCTCGTTTTTTTCTCGTCCTGTATGACAACATAATGCTTTCAATTTTTCAACAAAAAATTTAAGTAGAAGTCAAATCTTCCCCACCTTATTTAAACAGTGTTCAGATGTGAGCACTTAGAGCTGTTAATTAGGTCAACAAAGGTTTTACAGAAGATGATATATCCATGACTTTAATGATGATTTTGTTCGTAAATAACAATTTTTTGTTCTATATTCACTCAAATTAATTTTCCTGCCGTATTCTGATCTGTATACCTAAATGATCACAACTCAATTTGTAAAAAAAAATTATTGATATTCAAATGAACATTTCTGACCTGGTATACCCATAAAAAAAACTCTATATCATTGCATTTGTTCATTTCTGACATAATAAATCCATATAAAAGCTTTATACCAATGCAATTTATCTATAAAATTTTGTGTAAAATCCAGCAGCATTTTATGTGGTTGTATTTTATACTGCTCCCTTGACATGCATATCGCCATATCATCAACTTAGTCCAGTCTCCTGGAAAATCGTTCATTTGCCAGTTGTACTTATGGTTTCAATAAAGAAGGAATGGTCATCAAATCAAATTCCTGTCAATTTTCTCTGAGTCATAAATAAAATATATTTAAATGCC
>JACJUY010000394.1:0-58223 GCA_014220935.1 Platorchestia sp. MABIK
ACCGATACCGATACCAGTAAAATGACCGATACTTGCCGATACCGATACCGATACCGATACATCGGTACATCACTATATGTAGGCAACCTCGTGAAAAAGATTTTCTGTAAAAGTTGCAAATTAGCTGTTGTGTTGGAGTTTCGAAGCCTCTGTTTCATAGTGAGAGTACGATAATTAAACGAATATTCAGCTTATTTTAATGTAATTCAATATATATGGGAGAAGCAGTGCAGCTTTATAAACTGAGAACTGTTTTTGACTTTTTACTGAGAAATGGGGAATTGATTTTCCTCTTTAATTTCGGATTTATTTTTATCATACTTAATGTATTGGATCGTATCTGAAGAGCTAACCCTGTATTATTTAAGTTTAGTTGAAATTCATTTTTGGATGATTTGTTTTCGATTTGGTTCTATTTTGGTCAAATTTTTCCAATGAAATAATCATAAAAGCTGAATTCCATTAGCATTTAATTTTTTGGATTGAAAATAGAATTGCAGCAGAGGTTTGACTGTATGTGAGTATGTTCTGGTCTCTGGATAGAGGGCTCCAGTTCCTCCTTTGATTTCAATTCACAAACATTAACGTTAATCGTTTTGATGTGATGATACCAAACTAGTTATCGATTCCGATTCTTTCAAATATCCCGATTCCTGATACTATTTTGATGTTATTATATTTATATAAATGATTAAAATATTTACCTAAATGATTAAGTAACAGTAATATTTTATTTCACTTTTTGTATAACACCCTCCTGTTACACCGTCTTGGAGATTCAATGTGTAACCCAAAAGTTCATGGCAGAATACATTGGCAATAAGTTACTCGAACTTCTACTCATCAAATCTTTCCAGAGAGCAAGTGAATGTTTTCGACTGCAATATCTTTGATTATCAAAGCCCCGGAACATATTTGAGCAACAAATTTGAGACTTGAATTGAGGGGCTGAAATTTGAACATATGGAAAATGCGAACATCTTAGTTACTAGTGATATTCGTCATTTTAAACTTTATTGATTCGCCTGACAAGAACATGTGTTAGTATTGTGTTGTATTGCAGAGTAAAAAATGTCATAATTTAGATATTTTCTAGTTGTACTTCTAATTTTATTTAGAGCTTTATTCTGAAATTAGGTTGACAACACTGTTGTATTGAGCTACTGCGTTTTGCTATTTTGCAAATGCTGCTACATATGCGTATAACACTGGAAAAAGCGTTTTGGGTATCGACAACGGCCGTAAATTTTGGAGGCCCGATGACCATTCAGATACCTCAAAAAGTGTTTGATATTCCTATTCTTTTGACGCGATTCCGAGTAATGCGTCCATCGCTAGTTGATACTAGTGTATTGGGTGCGTGTGCATGAGAACGTTTGCTAGAAATTGTTGATAGGACGACTAGGCCCCTGCGTCGGTTCGGTTAGGGTCAGGGTTGGCATTAAAAAAAAACCCAAAAACCCCTATAAAACTCACTAGTTTAGTGCTTTTACAATTTGAAGTCACGTATGAATGCACTAACCTGTAAGAAAAGCACTATTCAGGCTTTATAGGCATCATGCGTTCATACCTCGCCTTACGAAATTTTTTCATTCTAGAAGTGGTTTCATAACGTGATTTTTTCGTGAGGAGAGTCGCATTTTACGTGTAAAAGGCCTAATTTGTTCCAAGGTCCCCAATACTACCGCCTAAACCCTTTAAAAGTTATAAAAGTACTTCAATTTTGCATGAAATATGGGTTAAAAGTAGAAGAAAATTATTTATTAAACAATTTACATGAATAAGACATGCAAATCATTTACCATTGGGGTTGGGCAACTATGCCCAAGATACGTAAGGGCGAGTGCGTAGCGAAGTTTATTGTGGGTGAGGGAGAAGTTCGTGGTGGGTGAATGAGCACACTCGAAAAATTCACTAACCATAGAAATTCTGTTCTTTACTCGTGTTAGAACTCCGTGACGAACGAGGGTCGAAGGTACACTAATAGCATCATGGGTATCATGGAGATGCAGCTTCCTCCTAGCCAATGAGAGACCATCGGGGTGTTGGGAGATAGCCAGTAGGAGAGAATATATATCGCGCCAATTTCAAGACAAAAGACAGGATGCTACAAGTGTATTTACGTTTCGGAGGATTCGGGCCGCTGCGAAGCCGAGGGCGCATTATTTAAATTTTAGAGATTTCACGTTTCGTAACTTGGATCTTTCGTGAGGTGAGGTATGACTGTACTTTCATTGGTTCTGTTTTCAAACTTAATATATTGAATCTAATTTGAACTTTAATTACTTCCTATGGGTTGTATAACACAATTTGTATCATATATGGAAGGCACTCCTAGCAGTGGTGGGAGGTTTTAATTGCATCATTTTAGAGACCAGCATTTGGCCTGAAATATTTGAATATTTTAAGGAGCATTTAAGTTTTCCCTGCCTCAAACCTATACTAAACATTGTCACCGACAATTCCGTCTGGTGGTATTTAGAATGTTTGCTGGCGTCTAATTATTTTATGTCTGTATCCATGGGAATTAGCACTCCCAGGGGGAAAATGTGTAAGGGCCCGAGCTGAGAGTTAGTTAGGCCTTCTTTTTGTTGAAATAGAAAAGGTAAAAAGGTTTTTTGTTTTGTTACGGAACATCTTTTTTCGGTTCACTGCTGCCCTGTTTCAGCATCTTCTACTTTCTTCTTCATATTTTATCGTGTTTCATGAACTTCTTTCTCAGCTTACTATTTTTATGCACCTTGTGCGTAGATTCCGCGTTCCCGTAACTTAATACTAAATGGTGCCTCCATCCTTCCTCTCTTTGAACATTTTTGTTTTGGTAAAGGGAGGCTAAAACTTGCTTATAATCAATAAATTTTTTATGTCAACATTATGCCATAGCTAAGGTTGCCTGCACACCAAAAGACTGAAAGCGAGAAAACTTGCGAGAGTGAAAGATGTCAGGCGAGAACTACAGCCATGACTACAGCACACCGAAAGACGGCAGTTCGAGCCTGACTCTCATAGAGAGTGGACTGTAACACAAATCAGCGGTACAAGCATGAGTTCGTAATGTTGAGTTTCATTCTTATTTCATCCTATTGCTTTGAAACATGTAATCTGTCACTGTACTTTGAATCTTTTGAGTTCCAAAGGCACAGTACAGCATAAACGTCAGATATAAGGAGTTCAGTCTATGCTGGAGGAATTAAGCAGCGCACCTCCCTCGTCGACATATCGCCGCGTACTGCCAGAGACTTCCCATCCCGCTGCAGCTCTCAAGCGTGAAACCATCTTTGAGTTGCTTTCTCGCTTCAGCCAATCTTCAGTCTTGCCCGCTTGCTCGCTTCCAGTGTGTGCACTCCCTCAGGAATCTACGTTAATCAATTCAAGCTCGCTTGCTTTCTCGCTTCAAGTCTTATGGTGTACAGGCACCCTAAGTCTCCCTGTGTGCCTAATGGGTTAAGTTAAGCTACGTTGCCGTGAAAATATTTTGCGTTGAGAAAGTCTCTCAATTGCTACCAGAATGCAACGAAGTCGAATACACCGAACTAAAACTTTGTATTTACGGAATAAAATTTCACTTCAGTACAGGATTAATAGGCATTATTTAGCACTATTCAGTTCTTCGTACACAGGAAGGGAAAATCTTTGTTTTCCAATCTGCTAGTAATGTTTCATTTTTTTGGTGACTCTTGTATTAAGGTGTGTATTTCGTTGTCCAGTTCATCAGGTGCCACTACCTGCCGCCTCACTTCATTTCGGAGCAAATGAGCCAGTGCAAGATAGTGAAGAGCGTACCTGCCTGCCGCGAATACCTGGAAAATATATTTAAGGTGGGCTGCTGTTAATATACAGCTTGTCGTTCATATTTCCATTGTCTCCTATTTCCTCAAGTTCAAGCGAGAAAAACGGTGCAGTTCCTCACGTGTGTGACAATTTTTTCGCTCATAATTTACGTTTTTCGGTCACTTTAAAAAGATGAATAGACTTTAGGCTGCTAATAACTTTCATCTAAAATATTTCCAATGCTTTTTGTACATTGCATGATACTATGCATTGCTTTCGTGTTTCATTTGAGTTTTTAGTGTGTACATCTGCTTGCCTAGCTAATAAGTAGGTAAAGCATCAATACCATCTTGAAGTTAATCTTGTTGTGAAACGCAAATAAATTTGTGTAGAAAACTCTTAGATGCAAATAGTTAATCAAGTTTCATTTGTTAGTTTCAATAGGGCATAGTGCAACGTTGATAATAGCTTTCGAGTAGGAATTTTTTTTCCTTATGAGGATTGCTCATTTTAATTTTGCAACTTGTATTTTTGTGTTTGTCTTTTCACCCCGCAAAATTTGGACTTTTTTTTTGTAGACGATGTTTGCACAAGAACTTCAGGGGCTATCTTTACCTGCTAAAATTAGCTAGTGCTGTGAAATTTATAATACTACATTTTTTTCACATTTACACTCTTGAAGTTAAGGCTATTCCTAAAACCATCAGTAAAATCCGTCACTGATTTTCCTTATTATAGATAGTTAATTGTCATTTTAAACACTCGGTGATTGTTGTTGCTACGCATGGTAATAATTCAGCATTTCGTTCAATCTACCTTGCGAATATTTTTTAATCATTTTCCTCTTAACAATTCGAAGGTTGCATTATCGCATTGCTTGAAAGAGTGAAGGTGGATGGGGAGTTACGAGAGTGATTGGGATGAATAGCAAATAACAAATAACTTTAAGGTTAAATAGGAGCACATGAGCGACTCAGACATGATCCGGTAATTTTTTACTAAAAGCTACGATGCATTAATAACGAAATAAACACATCAAAAATCCCTATCACCAATATCATTTGAAACTCATAAACAAACAAATATTTTACCGTGCTATTGCGAATCGCAAAATGACAATTGTGTGCGTGACGCAGGAGTTGAGTTTGCACAGGCCGCACAGAGAGGAGGCGCGCTGCGCTCCCAACTCTGCGTGTCTGGTGCACCTCATCGGGGGGTACGAGGACCGGCGCAGCCAGGCCTCCCTCCACTGCTACCACGTCCAGCAGAACTCATGGACTGAGCTGGGGCCCATGCAAGTGAGTCGCTCTGCTCCCACCCGTGTCAACTGCCTATCTCCTGTTGCACCCCTCAGGGGGATACAACTTTTGTAGCGATGGGAATTTCCAGTAATATGGGGAAAATGTGAGCTGAGCTTTCGAGCTGAGAGTTAGGTAAGCATTTTTGTTGAAATAAAATGTCTTTTGATATGTAAAGAACCATCTTTTTTTAGGCTCACTGCTGTCTTCAGCACCTATTACTTCATCTTCAACTTTTATCTTGTTTCATCAACTCCTTTCTCAGCTTACCATTTCTATGCTCCCTTGTGCATAGATTCCGCGTTCTCTGATCTCCGTACTAAATGGTGTTTTCCTCTTTCCTCTCATAGAAACGTCTTAGTTGCGTTCAGGGAGGCTTAAACTAACATCAACTCTAATCCTGTTAAACCTGTATGCCATTCCTTCTATCGCTTGTAGCTAGCAATATCACACGAACATTGCCATTTCCCTCTCTCTCACGTGTTCCTAGGATGCACCATATGTTAGTACCTCTGTATCGTATGTATGAGGCCTACATCATGTGTATTCGTGCTTAACCAATGTTGTCTGTACATGACCATCACATTTACCTAGGTTGCAACACATGTACCTGACTTGTATGATCTTTGTGCCTGTTGCACTCCGGACACGCTTTATCCAAATGTGACCAATTTGGTTGCGTAGTATTTCGAAGGAAAATTTCACTGTCGTTTTTTTTACACAGCATACTTCCCGTGAGTACTCTCCAGGGACACTTTGTAGTATAAATTCACATGATCTATTATTTTAGGTTTTAAAATGTATTAAATTTCTCAATATTTCTTGATGAAAAACCAAGAAAATTGTGCTCTTGATATTTTAGAGTTAAGAATAGAGCAAATTACTCTTAGAGTTACGGAAATTTATGCGTTAGTGAATGAAGTGTTACCTGTGTGGTTCTGAGGTAGCGCGATCAGGCCTGGGAGCGGTGTTTCTGCGAGGTTCCCTGTACGCTGTGGGGGGCCGCACCATCAACCCTGTGAGCCTCGTCAGCGACGTGAGCTCTCTCTCCCAGTACCGCTACAAGGAGAGGTGAGCAGCTCCTCGATAGCTCTGCTGGACTTTGTTCCTGTATTTTTTGTGGCCCCTTGCCTGATGTTCGTGTATGACGTGTCTAGGTTTTTCTGTAATTTTTTGTGGCCCTTTCCTGACGTTCGTGTATGACGCGTCTAGGTTGTTCCTCAGTTTTTGTGTCCCTTTTCTGACGTACGTTTTGACGCCTGGGTTACAGCTTGTTGGCTGTGTTCGTTGTAGCTCAGGGGCCTGAATTTTAGTAATTTACGATGTTGTAGAGGTACAGCAGCTGCGGAAATTCTACCGTGAACTTGACTACTACAACTCAAGTTTGCTCTTTTCATTCAAAGTTTGAGACCTGGATATTTGCTAACCCTGTAGAGTTGCTCAGAACATAAATTTTATTTGAAAAGACCTCGAGCTTGATATGATTAGAAAAAATACGATGCATAGCCTGGTTGGCAGCAAACCTTCAGGTGCCGCTATGCTGACGTCAATTGTTTGTAAATCCGGCCCATGATATAAATTGATTACTTAGAGGTTTTATTTTATTCCCTTGTTCTGAAAGCTAGGACCCATTCACTGATGACTTATGTTCTTCTGTTTTTAATTGTTCCTTTGACTGGTAAGAAATGGTTACACTCAAGTCTGTTTACCTTTCTTAATAATGTCTCATGAAATGACTATAATAATTATTAAATCAGATTATACAGTCTCTAATATCAGTAATACAGCACACTTTTATCGAGAATTCACCAAACCTGCAATATTATTCAAGGAATATTTCCTTGTGAGAAACATGATCTATTCTTAATTTGGTTTCGCTTGTCAAGTATGTAACGACGCTGATCATGGGTGGACTAGAACATGCCACAGAAATATTCATCTTAGTCAAGTTTCATTGTCACATTTGTAACAACGCAGATGCTGGGTGGAGTGCAAGGACATGCAACAGAAGCGCAACCGCATGGGGGTGTGCGTGCTGGACAACTTCCTCTACGCCGTAGGGGGTGTCGAGGGCACCTCTATGCTCAACTCTGCTGAACGCTACCAACCTGATGATGACAGGTTGTGCCTTTATATATTTATTTAATTACTTATTTATTTTTTGTTACTTGCTGCGGCTAAATTGCAGCTATGCTTTGCGTTTGATGCAAAATTATTTGTTAATGTTGTCGGCCTCTGTGATTTGCTATTTGTAAAATAGTAGCGGTTTCCTCGGCCTTTGAAACTTTTTTCTGATATAGTGTTGATGAAATTTGTTAAATTTAAATATTTTTGCTTGTCCTCAGGGAAAAAATATTCCTTCACTCATTTCCCATTGGTATGAGCACAAATTTGTTTTCAGTAAATGTTCACACGTGTATCATTTGTAAGACGCTAGAACAGATCACATTGGATTTCTACTTACTTCAAGAGTTGTGCCTCTTTTCTAAAAAGGAAGTCTTAAGTCCATGATCTTGTGGTACCTGTACAGATAAATTTTTCATCTTATTTCGTGTGAATTTGAAAATGATTTGTTGCAGTGTATTATGAGTGATGCGGTAAGGCTTAATAACGAGCCAAGTTGAGCATCATATTCATATACGGGCATTGTTATCCCAAGGTCTACGAACTTCAACAAGCATATAATTTCCCCCAAAAATTGTTGTATTAATACGATACATTTGGTGTTTTGGATCAGTTGGCACAGCGTAGCGGCGATGAAAGAGTCTCGAGGAGCGCTGTGCTGCGTGTCGGTGCACCGGCTGCTGTACGCCATTGGCGGTTGCGACGGCGTGTCCCGCCTCTCCTCCGTCGAGCGCTACGACCCCGACACCGACTCCTGGTCCTCCGTGGCGCCACTCCTACAGGTCCGCTATTTCAGCGTCTTCATCTTGGTGGTTATATTCTTTTATTTTCTGATAAATGACTTGAGTTTTCGGATGTGCGAGCTGTTTTGTTTTGCAAGAGGTCGAGTTCCGTTCGCTTACAAAAGCTCATTGGAGGTACACCACTCAGCTTCAGAATCGATTTGACGAAATTGGGTTTTCAATTGGTGCAGTGTTATCTGTGATGCACGGGCATTTGTGAGGCGTGCCCCGTTTTAATTGTATCTCTTTTTGGGTTTATTAAGATATCTCTGTAGACAGACGGGCAGATGGAGAAAAACAGCATCCGATCTACCTCAATTAATTGGGCTTCTGAAATATGATAGCTTTCTGCCGAGACGTCTACTGCACAGCTCTCCAGAGAATATTCCTATCTAGATGCAGCAGAACCTTTTGACACGTGATATGCTAACTGATTCGAAACTAGCACATCATTAAAATTTCATTTTGCTAAATTTCATTTTTCACTTTGGAAAACAGATGGTGGTGGTGAGACTAGTAAACCTGTCCAAAACACAATGCGTCGAGAACAGTCTCCGATGCAAGTTTATAAGTCTATTCAAAATCGTTCTTACCTGTTAACTAGTTCAGCTTTAAAGTATTATTACTTACGATGGGAAAATTCGTCAGAAAAAGAAGTTTCATCCAAAAAGAGTAGCTTGTATAAAAGTTGTCGAAACAGCATTTTCGTTCTACTTTCCAGTACATTTATGGTCTCCTCCTATTTATTTTAATACCGATGCTTGTGTGCTGACTTTGTCAACCTCTCCATTAGTAAAAGATGTGTAGATGAAGAAACGCAATTTTTTTTTCATGTACTGTGTAAGCATACCTTTTAGGCACCATTAATATTCGTGTAGTTACCCGCGTGAAATCAAATGGAGCATTCATGAGTTCAATTGACCTGTGTGTTTGCTTGTTCCACTGCAGGCTCGCAGCGGTGCCGGTGCGGTGGTGGTGGGCAACAAGATCTACGTTATGGGAGGCTACGACGGCTCCAAGCAAATCAACTCGGTGGAACAGTGAGTCCCGGCTGGTCTGCAGGCGCTTTTGTTTTTGTTGACGATCACCTCCTTAATTTTCAGTTTCTCCTCAAGTATGATATCGGGACTTTTGAGCTTGTTTCTAGATATGGTTTCGCAATGAATAGCTTCTTCAATTGATTTCTCTAAAATTTAGGGAACGTTGTGGAGTCATAAATTGTTGGTGCTTTTGTGCTGCCAAGATGCAGCGCAAGGATGTGTTGCGCGCTCTTTATGTGCTTATGTCAATCGCTATTTTTCACCTAATATAAATGATTGCATTATATTACTGGAGTGATGTGATTGATTATTTCAATTCCTAAAATTTATCTTTGAACTTTTTTGCACCAGATGATTCACTGGCTTTACGCTTACATATTTGAGTGATTACCGCTTCATTATAAACAGCCCCTCCTCTCAGGGAGATACAACTATTGTTTCTATGAGAATTAGCGCTCTCAGGGGGGGAAAATGTGAGGGCCCGAGCTCAGAGTTAGATAGGCCTCCTTTTTGTTAAAATAAAATGTTTTTGTTATGTTTAGGACTATATTTTGTTCGGTTCAGTACTGTCCTGTTTTTCAGCACCTATTACTTTCTTCTTCAACTTCGATCTTGTTTCATAAACTTCTTTCTCAACTTACTGTTTCTATGCCCTTTCTGCATAGATTCCGCGTTCCCTTAACTTCACAATAAATGGTGCCTTCCTTCTTCCTCTCTTTGGATCGCATTTGTTGCGGATAGGTAGGCTTAAACTAACTAATAATCTAATCTATGAACAGCCCCTGGGTTGTAGGTTTTCTGCAATCTCTGTTGACTAGCCCCGAGTGTCTCGTTTTAGAAATCTTGATCAAGTCTAATCTTACCTTATTGTTGCAAATGAGGTGATTTTCAGGAGCAACGTAACGACGTATTTTTTCAATAAATTGCGTGTTGTTCAAGTAGTTGAGTAAGGAAAAATGTGCAAATCGTTATTCATGAAATGAGGACATTCTGCTCTATGTCGAACTGTCCCTATGTGGAATACGTACAAAAGAGGTTGCTCAAACCTCGCTTCAGAGACCAGACAGGGTGGCCCATAAAAATGTCCCAAATTTTTTTAAAACCATTATTCAGTAACTATTGAACATAGAGGTTTCTACTTAGTCTCATTTTAAAGGAAAAATTGTCTTCTTTAATTTAGTGTAAAAGGCTTTTCAATTTAAGCGAAAACACCTTGTAAATCCATCACGATACATACACTAGATTATGGTTTTTCTCCATTTCATGCGACAGCCCATGATCATTCTAAGCGTCAGATGGTGAACAATGTGCCACAGCTAGTCTGGGGTAGACCAGTCTAATCTCATGACGGGAGGCGGATCTTTCGAGTTTCATGTAATCTCTTATCAACCAAGCTCTTCAACAATTGCTCAAGTGCTCACCACCTGACTCAACATGAGATGTTATTTCGATGACCTCTGTCGGTACCCGCTGAAACTGTATGCTGTTGGAGTGTGGGTTGATAGATTTTTTCGCTGCTCGAACATTCCTCGAATTACTCAAAAAATATAATGTAAATAAAATTATTTTTTTTTCTCCAATTTCTTATCTTATTAATTTTAGCACGAAAACTTGAAAAATGGTGTTTCAAACTATTCTCGCGCCAAGACAAAAAGAGTTGCCATTAATATGAGTGTAACTCTGCCTAAATTGTTAATGATATCGAAAAATTTTTTTCTTTAAATTAAAGAAGACGATTTTTCATTTAAAATAAGGTCAAGTAGAAACCTCTGTTTAATAGTTACTGAATAATGGTAATTAAAAAGAGGGGAATTTTTGTGGGCCGCCCTGTACAGGACCGCTAACGGTGGATCAGGAGTGTAATGTCTCACTCCAACTTTTGGTGTAGTTAAGAAACTCAAGTATCGCTTGGATATTAGTGCCAAGCAGTGCGTACGTCTTTATATTAACATAGCTATGATAGGTTTTTGTTGGTGATCACTAGTTTTTTATCACTCTGAAATGGAGCGTGGATAAATTGCTGATTCAGAACCCGAGGATTGGGGACGAGTTCGGAAATCCTTAATTAAGGAAATTATTGTGCCTTTATTTTTAATTTTTTTCCCTATTCGGTTATTGGGCTCATACTCACAAAGCTCAACTGGATGTACTTAATTTTTTACATTGTTTTAGATTTCACCCTGTGGAATTTTTAGTTCTATAGTACTCACGGGAGTTGACTTCAGTATCAAAAGGAAGGTGGCATTCTGAGTTGAGGCCTGTGTTCTGAGCAGATATGACCCGGAGAAGGACACTTGGACGTTCGTTGCCCCGATGCTAGAGTTCCGCTCTGCACTGGCTGTGGCCGCCTCCTGCACCACAATATATGCCATGGGTGCGTATCTAATTTCCCAGTTACTTTATTTTTTTGTGTTACTCAATTCTAATTCCTTACAGCTATGGGCTGATGTCGGCCTATTTTATGGTCATCTTCGTAATAGCAACGTTTCCTTCGTTTTCCAGGAGGCTTTGACGGCACCAAAGTGTTATCATCGACTGAAATCTACGACACTGTGGAGGATAAGTGGGCGGAGGGATGTCCTATGCCCTTCGGCAGATCGGGGCATGCTTTGGCTGTTCCATTTTGTCTCGCTGTCTCACCCAGTTTCGATAAAAAGACGAGTTCTTGAAACTTTATGGACAGGAAAACAAGGTCTTTTGTTGTGCGTTTTTTTGCAGGTCGTTAGCGTAATGCTGTGATGTATGTTTCAAATCAGAAGTTAGCTATGTGTAAAAAATCCTAGATTTCAGAAGCTGAATTCTAGCTTTTATAGTTCGCAGCACATTGTCATCGGACCCAACTTTGAAATGAACTAAATAATCATTCTCGGACCGAATATGATTATGCTTAAATTTTAAACCTTTTTTAAGGACTTAACCTTTTTTAAGGAAGGAAAATCTAAATTAAATCGCTTTGAAATGATATTTCCTCGATTTGGCTGTGCTTGAGCTCACTTTAAGCGTTTTCATACTGGAGCTGGGACTGGACATGAGAATTTATTTTTTTAATCCTGTCAGGTGAGTTAGATCGCTTTGTGCACATTTTTAAATTCTTGAGCGTATATTGGGCACCTTCTGTATTTCATTGCGTATTTATTTTTTGATCACACCAATCTGGATATGTTGGCAATGAGATGATAAATTTGTTTCCTTTGTAGCTGATTTTTGTGCTGAAAATCGGGTAAATTTTTGTGTAATAGCTGCAATTCCGATTCGCGTTTTTCATACCATTTGTTTATGGGGGAAATCGAGTCTGTGAAATGGTATCTTAAAGCAAATGATTTGAAGGGTGTTCCAGAGTCCTATTATGTTTCCCTAATCAGGTTTCAATTTCTGATTTTAATTTAATTTTATGACGAAGAAACATGGTTCAGTTAAGAATTATTTTGTGTAAACTTCTCAAATATTTCCTGCTATTCTATAATTTTTCAACTTAATTTCACAATGCCTGTTTCTATTTCCAAAAAATTGGGCTTTGAAAAATGGACTCCATCCCAAATATCAATATTTTACTATCTCGAGTAAATAGCGGAGTTCATTTGTATTCCCATGTATCGTCTGAATGCTATTTGTGTGCTATGTACACTGTATTTCTGCATTTCACTGTATCTCTTAGCGTCGGCTGCATTCCCCCGTATTTATGGAATAATGCTTCCTTGACGCAAGCTAATTGTAATCCGGTCGCACTGTAGCGTCACTTAATTTGATGTCGCTAACTTGCGTGTGCTAGTCACATAAGAGACGCCACTGCGGGCATCTGCGAAAAAGCCAAGTTGCCCATCCCTAGTAACTGCATAAGGCGTGTCTACAGCACTGAGTTAATCTGTGATAAAGTGTGCCAAGTAGTCTTAATTATTGCCCTATGTTTTTATCTATAAGTTCCATGGGCCAGTATACAACTCGTTCAAGTAAGGTAAGGAGTGGTTTTGGCGGGCAGAGTGGATGTATTGAGAGCTAATGGCCAGTAACCACAATAGCGTCCGGCATGGGAAATGAACGACTTGTTCGAGTGTTTAGTAAATACAAAAATTCTCTTTGCTCTCTCAGTGATAACTCCTGTGCATACTTTTTTTTTTGGGGTAGCTATGATTATCAGTTTTTGATTTGTAAACATTAGTAGTAGAAGTTGGTGATGTTCACTGCTGTGCAAATGGTTAACTTTTTCTTTGCCTTTTTCCTGTAAAGTTAGGTAGGTACTCGTCTGAATTTTCTGGTCTGCAGTAGAGTTCGCAGATGTAGAAGTTCGGAATATAACTCGAAATTCAACTGAAGTAAGGTTTTGACTTTTCCTTAGGTTCACAGGTAAAACCTTTGACACTTCATGTTGAAGAACCACCACTATTTTCTGATTTTCTCAATTTTTAAATTTATATTATGAAATTTTAGTTGTCTAGCGTTTTATTTTGAAATTCAGCATATGCTGTTATTTTTTTGGTCATTTCTGTCTTGTCAGGTGTTAGTCGCCCTGCCAATAAGTGTCGAGCTCTGTTGTTAGATTTTTGTACATAAGTCTCCGGCAGTGCCGTCCGGTTCCCCTTTGGGAAAAGGGAGAACTCGGCCATAATTCACCACTCTACCCAGGCATCGGAAATGGAGGCGCGTGAACAGGAGTAACCTTCATTGCGTCCTGGTGTTAGTTATAAGGCATTTGAAAAATCAATGTTCAAGATGATATGTACCAGGCTTGATTGGAATAAAACATCCTTTTTAATGTACCTATAACTCCTTCCATTTTTATCTTGTTTCATAAACCGTTATCAATTTTGCGGTTTGTTTGGGTAGGGTGTGGTTACAAATTGTGCATAGATTTCTCGATCTCTTAATTCTATACTAAATGGTGCCTCCCTTTCTTGGGAACACATTTGTTGTGGTTGGGAGAGGCTCAAACTAACTTACGATCTAATCTGGGCCAATAGCGTTGTTGGATGGAGTGACGAGAAAGCTTCAGGAAACACGCGAGTTCTCACCCTGAACTGTATGTTGAAGGGTTTGCGGCTTAGACAATAATCTTTCTTAAAGAAATTTTGCTGAAAATACTTATCAAGTCTTGAATACTCTTTAAAAAAGAAGTCATGAATGTAGTAAAACACCTGGAATAATGCATGTTTTGATGAGTTAAGTTTAACCCAGACGCGTGTAAAGGGAATGTATCGTGTGCGTGAGAGGAAGGGCTAAATGAAGATGTTAGAGTTAAGGGTTTGTTTGGAACATTGCCTTCATTTTAAATAGTTCACATTTACACTTTAAAATTGGGTCTGCTTTTGTGATCTTACGTGCACAAGTTGATGTCCTTTTGCTTCTATTAGTATCTTTTGTGATCTTACGTGCACAAGTTGATGTCCTTATGCTTCTATTAGTATCTTTTGTGATCTTACGTGCACAAGTTGATGTCCTTATGCTTCTATTAGTATCTTTTGTGATCTTACGTGCACAATTAGGTGGAGCTTATATGGGGGTAAAAAATGAAAGTTGAAATTCCTAAGCTCTCATGCTCTGAGACAAGTCCACTTGGCCTAGAAACATCACAGCTAAAATTATAGATTCAAAATATAATATTTAAAGGTAGTCCAGAGGCCTTGAAAATTGCAAATTTAAAAAAAAATCCTATTATTTAGTAATCTCTGATGTACTGCTCCTAGTACCCCCCAGCTTCATAGGAAAGTATTGAAATTGAAGCTAAAGCGTACCGTTACTATAAAACTGGGTATTATCTGCTTGTAGACGGGGCACCACTCTACTCATTGCAGCTGGGTTCGAGCCAACACTGCCTTTCTGACGTCTGGAATGGTACGCCGATGTTCTGCTACCACTTGAAGGAGAAATTATAGCTGCTCGTCATTCTTTGTAAGCACTTTATTAATCTGTTGGATAAGAGCTATCCTCCGTTCCGCATGATCTTTAACCACTTGAAGAGCCATTAATCGCTCTTTGGCAGCTCGGAAACTTTGGTTCGCTTCCCAAGGGTTCGGAAACTTTGGTTCGCTTCCCAAGGGTTCGGAAACTTTGGTTCGCTCAGCGTCCAGAATATCCGTGGGAAGACTAAGCTTTTGAAAGAGTCGCATGGTGTAGGGAGAAGCGAATGAATATAGAAGCATATCCGTAATTGCAGCGCTTCTCGGGCTTCTCATCTTCATTCTCTTCATGCTTATGGGTAATCGCATTTTTACAGACAAACTCGCTTTTTCATCGAATAGAAAATAAGCTGACGTTCTCTTCTGAGAGATGCCACAAGTGGCTTTTCAGTTTCTCGAAAGAAATGTCAGATTTTGTGACACTGTAGTGAAGGAGAGTTTTCATCAGATTTAGGTCGCGGCGAGGAGCATGGACAGCTCTAGGAGCAGCGAACCAACATTCCACATAGATGAGAACAATAAAGCTGCACATCTCCTGCAGGTCTTTCTCTTCCTTTGCTATCAACTTGAACTGACGCCGGAATAGCCAGACTTCGATGGAGTAAATAGCTTTCGACACACAATGGGTATGGTGCCTTAGGCCAGGGGTGCAAAAGTGAACTCCTTGGGAGGGTTCAGCTCCAATAAAAAAGATCGTGAGCTGTAGTAGCCCCCGACAGTCGTCTCGTGGTTGATGAGATGTTAATTGGCTGGTGGCAAATGTGAGGATGAGCTCAGCTGAGATCCGAGGTGAAACCACATCATCCGTCAATCCAGAATCACGGGTTGTTTTATTAATCTTCTCCCAGTCAGCCTGGAATCTCTTGAACGGGAGTATATCGGGCCCGGATGAAACACCCATGCAAGCTTAGAATGCAGCGGCAAGAACAAGCTCCACTATATGATGTCGACATGCAAATACGGGGGAGGTCCCGCCCTAGCTTATGCTCAATGAATACACTAGCACCTCCTCGTATCGTAGTGTCAGCTGCCGTGGTATCGATACTTAGAGCTGCGATCTTGTCACTGAGCCTCCACTGGTCTAGAGCGTCGACAGCAGCTTGTGCCTGACACTCCCCGGTCTCCAAAGGGATCTTGGGGGCTCCTAGAAGCTGACTGACCCCCCATCCGGAGGTCAAGATGGCCAGCCGATCCACTCGCGAATTCGAGGTCAGGTCTGCCATAAGCTTTCCATCCCAGTGCGCAGTCTGAGGAATGTTGGCCGAAAACTTCTCATGCAGAATAGTTACCCTGGTTTTGATTCTTTCATCCCGTTAGGGGGAGACAACTATTGTATCCATATGAATTAGCACTCCCAGGGGGAAAATGTGTGAGGACCCGAGCTGAGAGTTAGGTGGGCCTTCTTTTTGTTGAAATAAAATGTTTTTACTATGTTAAGGACCACCTTTTTCGGTTCGCTGCTGTCCTGTTTTTTAGCACCTATTACTCTCTTCTTCAACTTTTATCTTGTTTCATAAACTTCTTTCTCAACTTGCTGTTTCTATGCCCCTTCTGCACAGATTCTGCATTCCCTTATCTCCATACTTAATGGTGCCTTCCTCTCTTCGATACGCTCTTCTTTTTGTAGCGGTTGGGGAGGCTTAAACTAACTTATAATCTAAAATAACAAAATTCGATTCTCTCTTCTAATTGAATCCCTGTTAATATTGAACTCAGCCGGGTCCTCTTCAGCTCCTGGTCGCTTCAGTGATTATCATGGTGGCTTTCCTAAATGAAACTTGGGTGCTGTCAAGAGCAGCAGCGAGTCAGTGTAATGGCTTTCTTCGTGCCTCGAGCCCTTTTTCAGGTTGGCAAATTTTGGTTATCTTTGAACCCAACTTGATCATCACTGTCTGTGGATTCTACTTGGCTGTCACTTCCGCTGCTGTTTGAAGATAGCACAGCTTCGAAGTAGAGGCCTCGCTCTCTATCAATGGCAATAAGTTCCTCTTCTTCTTCCTAAGTTGCTTCACCTCAGCTCTTTTCTCCTTATATGCCCAAACTAAATCTTGACATTCCAAGGTCCCACGGCTCCCTTTCTCTCGTTGGGCAAGGAGAAAGTGCCTGTTCTCTTCAATCTTGATTTACTACAATGCTTCGGCATGAGTAATATCGAAAAGGTTATCCAATTCATCAATGAATGCATCCTGCTTGCTGGTTTGAGTTGGAGTGTTCCAGTTCCGAACCCGCTTGAAGTTTAGCCATGTTTGGATCAGAGTCTCCAACTCTGGTTTATTAGGGATTCGGGCTTTTCCCACCCAGATTGTTTGAACTTGACGAACAGTGTCAGTGGATGCTTCACGAATCGTTTTCTTTTCCTTGTTATGGAGGCGGAGAAATACATTGAGTGTTTCACGATTAGATGGAAGCTTGGTACCGCCAACTCCTCTGGCGGATGCCCGATAAGAAAAACTTCAGTCTGGGCTCGTGTTGCTACGGAGTGAAGCAACCAAGTATTAGCTAGATATCTACTTCAATGCTTATTGCTTATATACCTAAGAAGAGAAAAATAGGAGTAATTTACATATGTAATGTGCCCAAAATATTAACATAACTTTTTTAAGAAAAATTTTAGAAAGTGTACCTCAGTTTTGAAGAGCATTAAATTCTGCTTCTTTTGACACCAAACTCATTCATGTACTCTAGGAGACTTGGCAATTTAGCTAAAATTTGTTCAATTTTAGGGTAGACGGCCCCCTTAAAAAAATGAAGAGGCCTGAACTACCTCTAAATATTCTTCGAGTTGCCTCAAATTTTGATGTTTTTAAGCCTAGTGGATTCTTTTTAGAGGATGAGAGCATAATATTTTGAAAGTTGAAAAATAAGCTCCACCTACTGCACTAGTAAAACATAATCTGGAAACTTTCTTCAGCCTGTGTTTTCCACCAATAAAATTGCGGAGCTCACATCTAAAATACCATTGAAGAGTTGGTGTGACTTTTATTGGACAGTTTTATTTCAATAACCTCGCATGGAAATGCCAAAGGAATTTTTTTTCTCCAAGTCAGCCTTGGGGTCTCGGATGCTTCCCAGGGTCGAGTCCATTCGCTTTAAATCAAAATTGTCAATTTGAGACACATCTGCACAATTATTTTTCATTTTTTTGGCCTTTTTCCCTGCCAGTGACGTTCACGTTTGTTCTTTTTGTGAGTATATTTTCACGTTCGCTTCAATCCTTATTTTTTCCGTTACGGGTACGCTCAAAGTTTGCATTTCAAGATCTGTGATTCCGACTGCCGTCATGTGATGTAGTTCACTTGGAACTCATATGTCTGTACGTGTCTTATCAGAAGGTATAGATTAGATTTCACCAAGCTCGCTCTACCCCACCACGTGTTCTTTTTCTTTGTTCTTTTTTGGCCAGCCGAATCCAGCATGGAGCTTGTCTTCATGCATAGATCGTTAGCTCTTACCTGTAGTTGCGATTCATTTCTTCCGTTTTTGTTTTTAGGTCTTCTGATGATCTAAACAATACAACACTTTGTGTAAGGCTCAACTGCATGGATAGAAATTAGTCTTAATTATTCACCTCTCATGGAGATACAACTATTGTATTCATTGAGAATTTGCGCTCTCGGGAGGAAGATGTGAGGTCCCAAACTTGAGGTTAGGCAGGGGCAGGCCAAGCTTTTGTTGATATATGTAGAGGTTATTGTTTTGTTGCGAACCATCTTTCTTCCGTTCACTATTACTCGGTGTTTTAGCACATGTTACTTTCTTCTTCACACTCTATCTTGTTCTGTAAACTTCCGAACGTTCCGTTTCTGTGCACAGGGGATCCAGTGTGGGACCAAACCTTGTGCTTATACATCCCGTTCTCTTAAGTTCGGACTAACTGGTATGTTCCTTCTTCATCTCTTTGAAACACTTTTGTTGGGGTTAGGGAGATTTAAATTACCTTATCTATAGGAACCCAGTTTTCAACAAACACGATGTGTGATTCAACTTATGAATAAGTGCACCTAACTTTTATTCGTCTAAGGTAGGTTCCCGTAAAAAGATGTATAACTCAAGGATTGACTGGGTTTGGAATAAAGCATTACAATCGTGAACATTTTCCTGTACATTATGGGCAGTAATTCGAGGCACTAAGGATTCAGATACGCTTATACGTGCCCATTTTGAAGGTTTTTGAAATATGTTGGAGTTTCCTTTCCTCTTTACTTATCTCTCAAATGGGACTCGTTTAGCTACTGCGCGTACAAATTTTGCTGCGCGTACATGAATTTCAAAGCTTGTAATTCATCAAAGTTTGTCTGATCTTAATTTTTGTCAGAAACGCTGCTCGAAAATGGAAGTTGATTTGTGTTCAATGTTGTGCTATTTGATAAAATGAGCAAGAATGTCAAATGCTTATTAGACTGACAACACACACCATTCAGAGAACTTGTTTTCGAAGTCAAATCACTCTTGGAAATAAGTGGCTCACATTTATGTCTTACACGTCATGCTAAATCAATACTCGATAGCGAATTCCTTTCTGGGTTGCAATTTCCAGTAAAGAACTCGTGTTTAGACAGCAATATCCGGACACGAGCTCATGTCTAATTAGCGAAGTCATGCTTCGGTTGCGTACTCAGGCTTCAGTTGCAATATTTGGCAGCGTACTCAGGCTTCAGTTGCAATATTTGGTAGCGTACTCATGCTTC
The DNA here is from genome assembly GCA_014220935.1 of Platorchestia sp. MABIK. Taxonomy (NCBI): domain Eukaryota; kingdom Metazoa; phylum Arthropoda; class Malacostraca; order Amphipoda; family Talitridae; genus Platorchestia; species Platorchestia sp. MABIK. The sequence goes on from JACJUY010000394.1 coordinate 19,595, forward strand.
GGTTGTAATATATGGTAGTGTACTCATGTTTCTGTCGCAATATCTTAGGACTCTATACGGGTGATTTCGTTGCTTTGAGAAGCTTTAGTAGTTGAAAAATGTGAGAAAAATCCAGCTTGGAGTAGAAGAGGGGAAACTTAGTGTGATAAGAGCGGGCCAAGTGTTATTAAAGAGCACTTGTTTACGAGTTTTTCCAACTTGGGGCACAGAGTATATCTGTTAGGGTTCTGGTCGTGTAGATAGCAGTCAGGGCGAACAAGGCTTCCGCCTCACTACATAGGCTGGCTACCCGTCGGCATGTGCTATACTCCTCGTTTCCTCGAGCAGATATATTACGTATTCTACCTGGAGAAAGGCTTCCAGGGTAGAGTTTTTGATTAATTGGCTGAATATTTATTGTTGAGTTTGTATTTGCGAGAAATATATCGTTCGCTGTATTGTAATGACTGTTCGACGATTCATGAATATTTGTCTGTTAGTTTCATTTAGAACTTACATGCTTCACCCGGTTTTGAAATCTTGCGCCGGCTTTTAGGTCTCAGAGCACAACGTCGCTATAGGCCTTCAATTTTTTCAAGGTCGTGTTAGGGGGGCGTGTTGCTAGCCAATGTGCTCTGTAGCCACTCTAGCGAGCCCGCAGACTGTGGTCGCTATTTCTAAACTCTTTAGTTGTTGGTTGTTATCTTAGCTACCTTGTAAGGTTCAGTGTTACTTCTGGTGTAGCGGAGAGTGTATCGCGGAGGTTCACTCCCGGCTCTCGGTTCTCTCCTATTTACCGGTGCGTTCGATGTTTTCACTTGAATGCACGGAAAAATATTCTGCTTTTAGCTATGAAATCACTGGTTATGAACGCATATATTCTTAGAATTTTACGTTTGTTTTTACCATACATCGTGGAGCTTGAAACTCTACTGCATTCGTCTGGTTTGTAGCTTCGTACGTTAAGAGGACGATGTGTTACTTGTTTAAAGCCAGTAAAAGATCCCAACTTCCAAAGTGTTGCTGCAATCGTTGCCTATTGTCAACTCGCATCCGCAATAATTCGGTGTTTCTTATCAATGAGTTTGGCTGTGTGATCTAAATTAGCATACTTTTTGTTTTACTTGAGTGACACATTTTATGAACATAAATGGATAGTTTCTAGAGCCACCTTAACAATAATTATTTCAGAGATTTGTTACGATTGTTCTGATGATGAAATATCCCTCAAAATTATTTGAGAGGGGAATATTAACCAAAACGATTAACAACGAGAACAACAATTGCACGATGGACGAATCACATTGATGATGGTTGTGAACTGCTACGTCAACGTTTACAGTAAAAGTTTGTAACGTTGATGAAGAGGACAAGCGACTGCTGTAACATTAATGAAGATGATAAACGACTAACGTTAGTGAAGGCAATAAATGACTGTAACGTTGGAAGTGAATGTACGACAGTAATGATAACATAAATATTGATTGGAAACTTTATGCTATCACACGACCATTCACTTAAGTACTGAGTTGTTTCTACGTCTAGTGTGTTTCAAAATTAGGCAGTGAAATTGAATTACACGCGCATCTACCAGAAAAAAATATTTTTAATTTGGGTGTTGAGTCATTGATCAGGGGCAAAACAACTCCTACTGTGCTCGGCATGTATTTTGAAGTATCTGATCATGCGCCTGCAATATTTGATGGGTAAATTTACTTCTGGAACGATACTCCGATGTTCGACGTAATGGTATAATCATGACAAAAATGATGATTGCCTTAGCAGAGAAAGATGCGTGCCGAAATTTAACTACTTGTAGAACGAAGATGCAGCGAACAGCGACTTCCGATATTTCAATCCTGTAAAGTTGGTCGGGCTCGATCTATCGTTCGAAATTTTCGGTGCCTCTCCAGTAAGCGAGGATTTATCGGTGTTATGCGGCAGATTCAAGATCTTAGTTATTTGCAAAATATTACTGTATTTAAAAGATTACTTCACTAACCATTCTCCTCAGGGGGATACAACTATTGTATCTATGGGAATTAGCGCTCCCCGGGGGAAAATGTGAGGGTCCGAGCTGAGAGTTAGGTAGGCCTTCTTTCTATTTAAATAAAATGTTTTTTGTTATGTTAAGGACCGCCTTTTTTCGGTTCACTGCTGTCCTGTTGTTCAGCACCTACTACTTTTCTTCTTCAACTTTTATCTCGTTTCATGAACTTCTTTCTCAACTTACTGTTTTGTGCCCTTTCTGCACAGATTCCGCGTTCCCTTAACTCCATTCTAAATGGTGCCTTCGTTCTTCCTCTCTTTGGATCGCATTTGTTGTGGATAGGGAGGCTTAAACTAACTAATAATCTAATCTTCACTAACCATTTTACAATAAGCATGTTTTTGGTTACGCATCGAACAGAATATTAGTGTGGAGTGAGTTTCCTGTTGACATCTGATTTTTTACTAGAAAAAGCCTCTCGCCCCGGTAGCATGACATGCTGAATATTTCAATACGTCCGAAACTAACGTACTCATGGGCCTAGAATTGGTGGACTTAATACTTCACTTACTCTCCTAATTCGCATTTTTCGCGAGCTAATATATCTTTCATGGTAAACGTTTGTCTTTGTTCTGTTCGTAGATGCACGTGTGTTAGCTTTGATTTGCTGTCTTTTTCATTTTTCATTACTTAAAAATCTTTCATGATTTATTTTTTGACATTGAAATACGAAATTTCCTAAACTGATCATGTATGAAACTTGTTCTCCCCGATGGGTATTTGCTTCTTATGATGAACTCTATTATTCATGTGCTTAAAGAGTTAATTTAAAAAAAGCTAATCGGCCGATTATTGTATTTGATATCTACGGTCATTGTTTCAATCCGTTATACTTTCAACAACTTCGCCTACAAACTCAAAATTGTAAAGCACATGTGTCCGTGCTAAAGGAGAGTTGTTACGTGCTCTTTATCAACGTGTTACCGATTGCTTGAAATAACCTCTGATTTCTTGTGAGTTCTCGCTCTTGTACAAAAACACTTCTTTTCTCACCTTTCTATTCATCATGGCATAATGATTTCAACGAGTATTTAGGTGAAGTTTTCAGTAGAAAGCGTTTTTTTCAAGTTCTGTTATTTTCCTTGCGTTCCACAAGCGAGTCGCTTCCTCGTAAAATCTCAATGTCTAGCTTTACTCCCAGGTTATTTTTAATACGTTTTATTTTTCAGAAGTACTCATATCTGCTTACAGGTCAAGCATTTTTGAGCTAAACATGTCCAACTCGGAGGCTATTCGAAACCCTTCAATCAAATACACCCAGGTTTGTTTTCATTCTTTCACAATTATTTGGAACTTTACACATATTCTGCTCAGTATTATTCATATTTGCTTAAGAAGGTTAGCTTATTCTACGGCTTGGCTCTCTCTGAACCTTGAACGTAATTTCTCAATGTATGTCATAATCATCGAGAGAATAGAAAGTCTAAGTCGTGCAGTAAATTACCTTTGCGACGCTTTGTTGCTATGAAACTTGATGTTATTTTTAGTCTTTAAATTTTATCATATTTCATAGACTTTATCAGTCTTGCTGTTCGAATGCGCCTATAGTGTGGGGACACTCCTTTTGCATAGATTTCTTGTTCCTTTATTTCCACACTGGATGATGTCTTTCTCCTTCGTCTCTTTTGAACAACATTGTTGTGGTTAGGAAGGCTTGAACTAACTAATAATCAAATTCTTAATCTTTATTTCGAGTCAATGATTTTTTTTCGCCTTATTACAGTTGTTCATCGACAACAAGTGGCAGGATAGCTCCAAGGGCGATACCTGTGATGTGATCAACCCTGCTACCGAAGAAGTGATCTGCAAAGTTCAAATTGGAAGTAGCGTAAGTTCGATGTAGATAGGGAGAGGAAATATAGAACTCTATTGAAATGTTGTGTCCCTCAAACTTTTCATTGTTCATCCTGGAGTTAATACCCCCAAATATTAGAAAATTAACTAATTTTCAGATTAATTAACGCACTCAATACCACGTGCTTGAGATTCCATTACCTAGTTATGTTGGCTAAATTATTTGCCAGCTCGAGTTCGTGTTCATTCAGAGTTGCCGGCAAGTAGGTTTACATTTCAAGCTGAACAGTAGCAGTGCGATGACTTTTTGCAGCTGTCTTCATTCGGGAATAAGATTTAAAAAAATTATATTCAACTTCTTTTCACGCATCGTTTCTCATTACCAATTTTTTCTAATTTTAGTTAAATTGCCAGCGCGTTCTGTGCACGTTATGCATAGTAAAATAAATTATTAAAATCCTTCTTATCTGTCAGTTCAGGGCAGTGGCCGAAGATGACACTGAGCATTCTCGCTAGAGCAAGCTCGGTACTTTTCCGAGCATCAAAACAAGATGTTTTTTGACACGTTTTATTGCTTTTCCCCAGCCACTTAATAACGCAGTTTTCTTTCTTGCGACAATACTCGTATGGAAAATCAAGCAAGAATATTGTACAATATACACTTAACGTATAATGAAAAATATAACATAATTGTTGTATGTACCACCGCTGGCAAAAGCAATGTTCACGTATGAGATATGCAGACAAATACGCTATATGCAACCATGTATATGCTATGCATTCCTTTACTATTGTTATTGCGTTATGGAAGGATGTGCGGTGTGGGTTTCGAACTGCTGTGCATATGATGGATGACACTGGGGACCTTGCACTACTTTTAATGACCGAAAGAATCGTTTCCTGTCACTCTCAAATCTCTGACGGTATCTCTGTAAACTCTTTAAAAAAACGTTTTAGATATTAGTGTGTTAATGACTTAGATTCAACTGACTTCAAGCTCTAAACTCGATCACCTATTTCACCTTGACTCGCTCTCAAATCCTTTATAATGCTGACGTGAGTTATTTTAAAGTCAACACTGGAATTAAAACATTAGTTTATATTTAAATTTTTTTCGTGAAGCAGAGCATCAGTGTAAATACCTTACATAATACTTCAGTGCTTTGCGTTTGAACGATTTTGGTAAATTTTCAAATGCATGATTTTTTGAAATTATATATTGCACAATTCCAGGAAGACGTTGATGCTGCGGTTGCCGCAGCTCGGCGAGCCTTTGACCCGGACGCGCCCTGGCGAGTAATGGACGCATCGCAGCGCGCCAGGCTAATTGAGAAAGTAAGTTTAAAGAACTGAAATATACGGCTGGCAGTCGTTACGCTGTCTTCTTTAGTTAATTCTCGCTGTAAAAAACATGTTTCGCCTGCAACTGCGTAAAGGATTTTTCCATTGTATTTCGATAGCTATTTTCATTTGATCGGTTGGCAAGTGAAGGAAATGCACTATGTTACAGTTTGAAGTGCCAATGGAAAACTCTTGAAGACTTATTTAATGCGAAGGAGTACTTGTGTAAGATTTGTATCGCCGCCATTTCAAAGGAAATTACTAATCCATGCAGAACTGTGCGGGAAAAAACTCTCCCATGTCAATCGCTACCACAAAATGTTTTATCATGAATTCGATGAATGGGTGCTCATTACTCGCCTATAATAGAATTACGTACATTTCAGCTATGTTGTCTGATTGAACGCGACCGGGCGTACCTGGCGAGCTTGGAGACTCTGGACAACGGGAAGCCTTACACGGACTCGTACGACGAGATGGGGTACACGGTGGACTGTCTGCGGTACTACGCCGGCTGGTGCGATAAAATCCATGGCAACACCGTGCCTTGTGGTGAGTCTTGTGCAATTGACCCCGTTACGCTGGGTGAGATGATTTTCTGGTTTACATAATACAAATAGAAGCTACTATGGGCTATAATGTTTAATGCATTTTGATTGTTTTTTATTTTGGTTTGAGGTACAAAAAATAATACTTCTCACCTTCATTATTTTGGATAGTTAATGTCGCCATAAGACCTACTCCTACATGCGCTTTCAGGATGACGCTCTACTTTAACAATTTAGCGTCACTAGTCATTTCTGAGGTGTTACACGTATATTTATGAACTGTTTTAAGCTTACGAAAGGTTTAATTCAACTTAACTTCATTGCGCAGTAGATTGGCGATGTCCTGAAATTCGGCGATTGAAATAGCGTGTTGAACGTTAGTTTTCCCTCTGTAGGAAATAATGTTGACCCTCCATGGAGCGGATAAGCTCATGGAGAGGATTTAGAATTTTTGTCATTTGTACGAACAGCGTCAAAATAATTTTTATTGTTAAATCGAGGGATTTTTTTCTGTTTTCCGTGTTTAGATCAATATTCGAAAAATCGAAACAATGTGCGCTACATAACTGGAAATTTTTTCCTGATTCGTGTAGGAATTGAAGTGATGTTTCACACGGCTCTGACGGCGTATTGATAGTTCTTGGTGAATTGTATAGAATTATTTCGAAATGAATATTGTAGCAATAATCAACAGCAGTAATTGCTGAGAATTATATATTTTCTCACATGCGTCATGTGTGTTTTTATACATGCCCTGTGAGCCTGAGAAGGATACAATTATTGTACTCTCGTTTCGTTTGTAGGCAAAGAGTTCATTTCTATTTGGTTTTCCTTTTCACATCACGTGTACTATTCCTAAAATTTCACCAATTAGTGCTGCTGTTTGAACAGACGGCGAATTCATGTGCATGACGCGCCGCGAGCCGGTGGGTGTTGTGGGGCAGATCATCCCGTGGAACTACCCGCTCATGATGGTAGCCTGGAAGTTTGGCCCCGCCCTCGCTGCAGGCTGCACCATTGTGCTCAAGCCCAGCGAACTGACGCCTCTCACCGCCCTTTACACTGCCAGTCTCTTCGTGGAAGCAGGCTTCCCGCCGGGCGTGGTCAACATCGTTGTTGGGTATGGCGTGGGTGTGGGCACTGCCATCACCAACCATCCTGATATTGATAAGGTTCGTAAAATTTAGTGCGTGTATCATTAATTAGCTTTGTATAATTGTGTGAGTATAATTTGACGTCCAGGAAATACGATTACACTTTATATTGGTCTCTCAATGTATGAAAATGACTAGTTTTCAGTTTCGGCTTCTTAAGTATGAGTGTCTTTTTATCCTCCCAAATTGTAGATGTTTTTTAGGAAGTGTCGAAATAACTATATGTCATTTTTTTAACTGTTGCGTGTCCAACGCTTGCTTTGCTGCTAAGGCTGCGCTTGTCGTAAGTAGACGCCTATTTCTCATTATAACACAACACCTTGAGAAAGGCATTTCATATATTAAAGGCCCTTTCTTTTTGTGTTCTCTAATATAACAGCTAAATCACTGGCATGCAGGTGGCGTTCACGGGCTCGACTGCTGTGGGCCGAGACGTGATGAAGAACGCAGCAGTCAGTAACCTCAAGCGATGCACTTTTGAGCTCGGCGGCAAGAGCCCGTTGGTGGTGTGCGAGGACTGTCATGACAGTGAGTGTTGGTAGTGGTGTGGCACTGATAGGACAGCGAATGTTTTAATTATTTCACGTTACTCACTGTCTTAGTAGTCGAGTGCATGTAAAGGGTTATAGGGTTCATAACCTACATGCCACATGTTTCTTCCAATTGAGAATGTCCGCCATTATTCCCTATACCATCCATGTGCTTGAAATAGGTACCAGGCTACCAGCTCGACTTGAGGAACAGTCATTGCGCCATGACTTTAGTTATTAGGCATTCAAAGAACCAATGTTGGAGGGGGTATGTGTCTACTTCTAATAAACATCTCTCTTTCTTTAACCGAAGAGTTAGTTTTATGGGCTAGTGCTTATTTAATACCAATCTCGTTGCATGTTCTTTGAAGACAGCATTTTTATGCAACAGATGTATCAAGCATTGATAACCAGAGGCTTGATTGGATACCGAAGAAGAGTTACATGTGTACTTTAGTGCTTTACCATACAAAAAAAATGAAGATCAATAGTTATTTTTGACGCCGTCTAACTTGACGCTTGAAACTTGCATTAGTCACGTATTAATTACCCACTGGAAAACGAAACCATATTTCAAATGACAGAGGGATAAAAATTGTGAATTCTTTGTTTAAAATTCTGTACGTACGCACGTACAACTTCAAGTTTCATTGTTATTACCATAACGTTTTACTCAACATGAAATACTGAGTACATGATCCAAAGTGAAAACAAACGTTATTACTGTTTCAATAAGTAAGACCCGAGGAGTGTTGTAATCTTTTTTATGCTATGACAGTAGACATTGGCTTGAGGTAGTGCGCTAAGACGGTTTTACTTTAAAAATACTGTAATACTTAGTTTTCCTTTGTTCTATAGTTTACCATAATGCCATAATTTATCGTGACCTGACTACTTGCCTTGACTCCTTGATCTTGTGTAGATTTTATTATGGTCTTGGTTTTGCCATATGGGTAAAAATCGACTATGATCGATATTTTTATATTTTGAATTGAAAATCAGTCCTGCAACTTTCCAGTATTTCTCGTTTCGCCAAAACTGACGCATCATTAACTGCTGCAGTTGACGAGGCTGTGGAGATCAGCCACGGCGCCCTCTTCAACAATCACGGTCAGAACTGCTGCGCGGGCTCTCGCACCTACGTCCACGAATCCATCTACGAAGAGTTCGTGAAGAAAGCCGTGGCTTTGGCCTCCAAGCGCGTTCTGGGGGACCCATTCCAGGAGGGCACCCAGCAGGGACCTCAAGTAAGTATTTTTTTTAACTTGTTTATATGTTGCAGAAGGACTTCACACATGACATTTTACAACTACTTCAGGAAAACTGCAAATTTCAGATGAATAAAGTTGTAAGAATTTGGCAGGTTTGATAGGTGATTTTCTCAATTAATACCCCTATGAAATACTTTCGTGTAGGTCTCAGCATGATGGGTGTATACAGTACTGTTTAGTTTTCTGTTGGGCATTGTCTGAAGTATTTGTCACACTAGTGGCTGTATTTTTGAAAGGTGCTCGTCCACTCTAGAATAAAGGCATTCGATTCGAGCATCATATCATGGTCAATTCCAATTGAGATTTGAGTGTAACTTGAATTTTCTCACCCATAATTGGAATAACGGTATAGAAAAACTATCGAATTTTAATCTGATAAGCTAGCATGAGTTTTTTCTTGTAATTTTTCCGCTTATGACTTACCCATTTTGGTCAACAATGCGTTTTTTTACTTTGATTACTGCCCTGGGCGCTGTAATGAACGTTCAAAGAAGAAACCAATTGTGACCTTGTGCAAATATATTGTGGAAACTTCTATCGTCTGAATCGTCATACTTTCATACTTTATCATGCTTGTTTCATGACTACATTCTAAACTGTGGATTTTGTACTTTGATAATCACAATCTCTTCAGTGGTGGGAGTCTGAAGTATGTAGCGATAACTCAAAGGTTAGTACGAACCGCAATGCCAAATTTTGGGATGAATAATTGTTTCATTTCGGGTATGTAATATCCAGTGATTGAATTCGTGCGACTTGTTTTTCAGGTGAGCCAGAATCAGATGAACAGGATTTTGAAGTACATTGACTCCGGCGTGAAACAGGGAGCCAAGGTGCAATGTGGCGGAGGTCGGTGGGGAGAAAAAGGATATTACGTCGCGCCCACCGTCTTCAGTGACGTCACTGATGACATGATCATCGCCAGAGAGGAGGTTTGTACGACTATGATCGATATTTTAAACAAGTCTTGTGGTTTTGTGTGAACATTTTAAGATATTCAATGCTATTAGTTTAGTGCCAGAAACCATTTGGAAGAAGTCTATAACTTCCCAAATTTCGACAAACATAATTATTGCAGCTTTCTACCGGATCTAACCCACGAGTAAATTGCCTGACAATTACAAGAGATGCGCTGATAGGGGTTGTCCTTTATTTGTGCTGAACTTGACCTTTCTCGATAGATAAATGAGATTATTGAGCTCCGCTAACGGAAGGAGGCTGTGCTGATTTTTATCCATATCTAGCCAGTGTATCATGGGGAAATTGTTTAGTTTAGTGTTAGCCTTAGCTACTAATGGCTAAATCTGCACTGTTTGTTGCAAGTGGAAGCTCAAAATTGAGAAGTATATTTACGTTCAATTTTTCCATTTTTAGCTGAAAAGGCGAGCAAGCAAACAATGTAAATTTTAAGATAACAGTACTCATTTTTTTCTATTTTAATTCCTCATTTTCATCTCTTAAAAAAGTTGTCATTACCGTTTACTCTTTTTAACGGTCTGTATTGAGATAAAACTAGCGTTCGACTTGATCTAAGCCTCTTCAACAGAACAGTTTTAATGTTCTAATCTCATTCATCTAACATTATATTATAGCCTAACGCAGCGTAATTCAAAATAGCCTAATTTATAACATAACTTATAGCCTAACGCAGCATAACCGGTATAAAAAGTTCGACATGAATGCGTGTTACAATGATTTAAGGAGACTCGTTTTGAGCATGAGAGAATGGGGATCAAGGCGTTGTGAATTATTGTTTCAATATGAATGTAATTGTTTCCCGACATCTTACAATCCAGACTGTTTATAGTCATGATTTGTTGTGTTGCTCTGGTCATGTTTCTTCTGTAATGTTTGTCAACGTCTGGTTTACTAGACTGGTATTATGAGCTCAAATTCGAGAAGTTTGTTTTATTGATGTATTCTTGAAGTACGCAGGTGTTGGGGATTCTAACGGCTGGGAAGTGTGGCTGAGAATGGTCTCAAGAAAGGACCAATGAACAAATTAATATTTTCCAAGTTGAACTCGCTACCACTGTGCATGGCTACAATTCTAAATTGCAATTCTCATATGGTCATAGCGTCCAATTCGTATGGATAGGTTAGGAAATGTTTTGAACATTTAGTAGGTTGAATCACACCACTTATCTGTGAGACTAATTACGGAGTATAATTGTTTTCGTTTTCAGTACAAAATTTACTCTTTATACTGTGCTGAATTATTAAATAGCATGAAGAATCGCATGCCGTGACACCAAACTCTGTTTTATACCAGATCTTCGGACCCGTTCAATCGATCTTGAAATACTCATCGTTCGACGACGTCATCAAGCGCGCCAACAACACCAACTACGGATTGGCGTCTGGGATTATCACCAAAGACATCACAAAGGCGCTTTACTTCGCCAAGAGAATCCAAGCAGGCAGTGTTTGGTAAGTGCGATGTGCACGTGGGTAATGATACAGAGTATCTCTCTTAGGTACAAATTGTGTATGCAAAATGTAAGATTTTTCGGCGGAACCTCGAAAAAATGTAAGTTGAATCTTAAGCACTCCTAAATAAGTTTTGCATTACCTTTCTTATGTTCTTTCAGCCTCTAGCATCGATAGACCGCAAATTTTCTCTTTGCCAGTTGTTTTTGATGTAGCTTCTGAATTTAACAATATTCTGTTTTTTGTAAATTTACAGGGTAAATTGCTACGATGTGGCTCTGGCACAAACCCCATTTGGTGGCTTCAAGCAGTCTGGTCAAGGCAGAGAACTGTGAGTAATTACCTGGGCTTCAAAATTTATACCTATTTTAGTTCTTTTATGAAATCACGTACTACTGAAGGAGTTGTTTCCATCCTCACTGAAAGGAATCACACATTCGGTGTGCACAAATTTAAGCAAAATCGTAAAGATTTGGGCTCAATTTTTTCACCCACTCAACCCTATGTTATCCCGTAGGTGAGTGCAAACTTCAGGACACCGCTCGGAAACATTCTATACAACAGCTCATAAAACCGCAGCTTAGCTGTGAATTTATTTATGTGGAAAACTTAACTTACGCTTAGAAAATTATCAGCTAACTCGCTCCGAAAATTTGATGCGACGTTCTTTCTAACTCATTTAGACTTCTAACGTACGTAGATTATCGGTTGTTACAAGTTATATAGCGTACAATTGAGCCGTAGAATTAACTATTTTATATGTTGCACATACTACCCTACTAAGCTGATAGATGTATGTTTTCATAATAGTTCACCTAATTCGTGCAGAAAGAAAAATTCAACTTTGAAAGAGTTATATCAACAGTCAAGCATGAAATTATTCTATTAATTCTCAGTAGAACGAACTACTATTGCCAGCACAGTTAAAATCGCACAGCCTATCACGTCGAGTTAAATCGTTCGGATCGAAAAGCTTGAAACGAATATCGAAGTATGATGAACGTTCAAGTAAAGAAACTTGTTCATTGAATTGACACCATTCTTTACGTGCAGAGGAGAAGCAGGTCTGGACGAGTATCTTGAAGATAAAACAATAACGATTAAGGTAAGAGTGGCTAAAATTTATTTAATATACGTATCTGTTTTACCCGTTTACACGGTAAAGTGGCTAATGGCAATAAGTCCCATAATGGGAAGTGGGATTAGCATTAAGGTTTTTTAGTTATATAATTTTCGAGACCAATTATGCATGTTATATTTTTAAATACTTTTTGATACACTTTTGCATTTTTTTCTTGTTGAAATGACGTAAATAAGTTAAAAGATTCTTGTATACCCATTTAATTTTGTTCAATTCGCATTCGTCGACTTTTAAGAAAACCGTGAAAGTCGCATGATAAACTAATAAAAATCAACTGATTATCTTCGTGCAGGTGCCGGCAAAGTTGTAAGTGAAATTAGTGCGTTTGTATCCCTTGGAATACCTTCAAATACATTTTTCAGCATAACAAAAGCACCGCTGTATTTTTTCCCTGCTAGAGGGGAAAAACCCTTACTAGAGGTTTGAAACAAAATAAAATCTCAACATTTTTCAGGTGTAATTAATGGATACTCTGCTCTGTACACTAAGGTATGTAATCTAAACCTTGGGCTCACTAATCTACTGTGGAAGGACACAGACAAGTAGAAGATTCAGCTGTAAACCATACCGCTCCAATAGTAAGAATGTAACAGGGGTTTTAAATAGCGTTTAATACACACGCAATACATCGGCAACGAGAGAAAATTCTAACACGGCAACCCATTCACAACTACTCTACAAGATTTATGTTAAAATTACGCTAACACTAATTTTAATATTAATGAGTTAGTTTAATTCGAAATTAATTATATACAGACAATAAATAGAGGAAATAATGCTAGAAATGATGAACGTTTGATTCATAAAACCACAAGTTAAAAACACAGATATCTGAGATGAAGAAAGCGATGAAGCTTTTCCACAGCATATGAAAAAAAATCAAACATGGCTCCTAATAAATTTTCAACTTTTCGGACCGGGTAAATACATGAGCTGCTAAAAACACTAGAAAATTTCGTACGCATACAAATGAGTAATATGATGTAACATGTGTACCGGCCGGGACAGTCTTCGTGAACAAAAAGCATGCCAACATTACTTACATGAATGTATATGAAAGGGCAGATTTTATTTCAGTGCATCTACCAATAAAAGTCGCTTAGATGTGATAAATGGAGAAGAAACAGCGTTCGTTACCACATTCTCCTCGTATTGGGCCACGCGTGTACCACTCAGTAAATTGCTCATTCACGTACCGGAATTAAAGAATTTATAAAAATTCGCGTCACCTGAAAAATATCTTACCATACGAGGTGAAATGTTATCGGACAATTTTAAATTTCATATTTCTTGTGAAGGATAAAAATGTATTTAGAGTTGTCAAGTCAATTTTCCAATTGTGCTACTTACAGCCTAACCAAACCAGCCGTTAACAACCGTGGAAACACGGTGAACGTGTTACTATTATGTCTACTGCCGCAAATGATTCACGTTTGATAAGATCTTACCAACTTCCACAACTGAGCAAGATATTCTGGGATACCTTGTCGTACAGCCCGAGGAACGCCATATTCTCAAATTAGTGAATTCGATGGACTTAACTTGAATGCAATTTCGAAAATTTTTGCACCCTAAGACATGTTGATGAACCTGTGCAAAATTGTCACGAGGCCACATTCGAACTATTTTTATCTTGTTCCATTATTACGAATATTCTTATTGACTACTGATAAACGACAACTAACAGAATCGCAGAACGTGCTTAGAGACGTAAATTATCACAAACTGGGTGAAGCAATGATCAAAATTACGGAAGTCACAAGGAAAATACTTCTAAAACGAGGAGACAATTATTCATGCTAGGGCTTGGTCGACTCACTAAAATATACATTAAACTTAGCAGCGATGCTGATCATCTGCACGTACCTTCAAAACACTTGAACAAAAATTATTCCAACACAAGCTTGGTAACACGCTATCATAATCTTCGAAAATGCTTACAAATCCTGCATAAGCAATTGGAGCATCTCCCTTCAAAAACGACTATCTTTAGTGTCCCCTCAAGGACGCACTAAGAAATTTATGAACTCAGGCATGTTCCTTCGATTAACACATCCCACACAGCTCAAAGAGCGAAGCCATCCCCTTTCTTCCTGTTTCACAGCAGATTGAATGAAAAGTTTAAAACTCCCCAACTACAACACAAGCGTTCCTAAGAGAGGAAGGAGGGCGACATTTAGTGTAGAGAATTAAGGGAACGGGAAATCTATCCACAATGTTCGTCTCCCCCACCTGCGCATAGAAACAAGATCGAAAAAAGTTAATGAAACTAGATGAAATTTAAAGAAACCAATACGAGGTGCAAAATGCGGTTGCAGTGAATCGAAAGCAGATGGTCCGCAACAAAACAACAAAAAACTGTTGCTGCAAATTGAAGTCTTACCTCACTTTCAGTTTGGAATCTCACATTTTCCCTTCTAAAAGCGCTAACTTCTGCGGAGTAGTTGTATCGCCCTGAAGGGGTATTTCACAGCAGACGATAGTTCGTCTGAGGCTCTGAGCTATTGCCACACAAAGCGCTCACGGTCTCGACTGGAACCGAATAAGCACGAACCTGTGTCCCTACGAGCGTCGAGCACGTACCTAGTGATCCGATAGGAGAAGCAAAAAAATACTGCGAAGAAAAGTTATCAAGCACAAATTCTATTTAGGGTGATCGCTATTGGATTAATAAAAAACAAAACATATCACGGTATGTTCAGACCTTCACGGTCATGAACACACAAAGGGTTTATTCAGATAAATCCATACAAATTTGAAAGCGTTGGTAATTTCGATTTCATAACAGTTGTTAACACAAGTGCATCAGTTTTGTGTTTGGTAATCTATGATCCCAACTATTATTCATATTGAGAGTTAGTTGCCTAAACATTACGCAATGGTAAATAAACCTAATATTCCCACGAATTGCGTTACTTTTTTCTCGAGTTATTAGGATCTAAGCATAGAAAAAGTAAATTGTACGGATTTATCTGAAAGACCTTGTATGTTACCCATCATTATAATTTACCTTGAATCTGGTAACTGCCATGCATTTGAGACATCTCAATTGGTAAACGTAAAAATGGATTTCAGACCTATCTTATGCTTGTTGCAACCCCTAAAATAACGCTACGCATAAAACAAGAGCACGCTAAAAGATGGCTACTACTCCGTATTTAAATAACAGTAATCAATATAAACTCCAGGAGCTGATAGCTGCATCGCACATCAGAGTTTACAGTTTAGCGCACTTCCATCTCTTGCCTTCTATGCATAATGCCACCAGACCGCCTCACAAGGGAAGGTCTTCGACTTGTATTAGAAAGCAATTACTCACCTTGAGCTTGACCGCAAGAATACCGGTCTGATGCTGTTGTTCCCACCAATTCTGATACTGCTGATTTATCTTGAACCATACGATCTCCACAATGGTACCTCCTACTTAGCGAAGTATTTGTCCATTCATTGGTTTGGTGGTCCGCGTAACTTTCTTACTGAGTTAACTCATGTATTTGAAATCACTCTTGCCCTCATTCTAGTCAACTTTCGGCAAATTTTAATTTGCACATGCTACCATTTTCCAATTATTGTGAAATACCTTAGCAAACCAGATTACTTGACTGAACCGGAAGAGCGCTGAAAAATGACAGTTGAATCCCACCAATAAAAATTACGCGCCAGAAAAATTCGAAATATATCAGGTATGATAATGTATACAACTATTATCAACAAATAATTAAAGTCCTATTACATTTGAGAAGGAAAACCATGACACATTTAGACTGAATAAAATAGTCCTAGAACATACAAGTAAAGTTTTGAAGCTATAATTTCAAGCAAGAATCCATAGCGCATCCAAAGAAAGCGCTCGATCATCACATACAATGTGCTCAAATGTGCTCCTCAACTAAGAACTGCGCTCTCAAATACATGCCAAGAAGACATCAGCCGCGGCCTGAAAATAAGGAAACAAATACCCACGTACTAACCATAGAACTAAGGCACGATTGATTCAATAAATACAACTAAATCGCTATGATATCAAAGTAAACATTCAATGAATAGAAAACCCGCTCGGTTTCGCAAATAGGGGACTTTTCTCTTCGAAAAAATAGCCATTTCGTAGCTGATATTCCACTCAGTTCAGCCAAGCTTCCTTACAGAGCAGTCACGCCAAGCGCAAAAATAACTTCATGAGAAATATTTCCAACGTGGTCACAATGAATTACCTTCGACTAATTTATGTGTGTTTGATATCAGTAGACGCTCCGAAAAAAAATCCAATGAATATCATAGCAATGAAGCAAGTAATGTGTTAAAACTATAAAATAAGCCTAAAGAAACAAAACCACATTCAATACGGACACGATAAATTGGATTGAAGGTATGATTGTAAGCGAATTTTAGCCGCCTCTACCCACCCCAACAAAAATGTTCTAGGTGAGGAAGGATGGAGACACCATTCAGTATGGAGTTTGAGAACGCAGAATCTATGCACAAGGTGTGTTCCCGCACAGGGTCGACTGCGCATAGAAACAGTAAGTTGAGAAGGAATGTTAGGAAATAAGTTAAAAATTGGACGAATTCAGAAGTACTGAAAAACAGGATAACAGTGAACCGAAAAAGATTGTCCCTAACAATTAAAAAAAAAACTTAATTTCAACAAAAAAAAAAAAAAGAGGCCTACCAAACCAGCTCGGGACCACACATTGTTCCTCCGGGAGCGTTAATTGTCATAGATACAGTAGTTGTATTCCTCAGAGGGTTCACATAGGTAAACCATTTTCGTTTGGGAGCCCTAAACCATTACACTCATGAGACAAATTTGCTAGTTTTTAGAGGAACAAATTTGCTCATATTTTACGGAACTGAGTCCAACAAAGCCATCAATGCATGGATAGAACAGTTCAACTGATTTTCAATCATAAATCTAGATCGAGAAAGTCCATCTAATGAACAAACAACGCAATGCTAAAAATTCGAAAAAAAAGCCATTCAATACGAATCTTTTGACTGATCAACTTTGAACATCACATCGTCGTAAAGCCGATATCGCCGTGGCGTGAACAAAGTGATCCAAGAGTGGAATGACCGTTCAAGAGATTCTGAAACATGCTAAGTGACAGAAAAATAAAGCATCCGAAGAGAGTGAAATATATTACACGTAAGAGACGAGTCTTTTCGATATAAAAAAACAAAGAGTTGCAAACCGACACAAAAATTCTGCGGTTTAGATACCAAGAAACAACGTTGTAAACGTTGAGTAAACGGTAACGAGTACAGATTTGGTAAAAAAGACGAGTAGACACTATAAATGTATTCAGTACTGAACAGTTTCCATTCAATTGATGTGATAACCAATGTAAAAGACAGTGAAGGAAGAGATCAAACAGTAGCATTAATAGTCCGGCATATATAAAATGAGTGGGGGTTCGATCCTGAGAAAAGAAGAGCCACGATAGCATCTCTTCTACGAAAAACGATGAACGTACAAGAAATCGAAAAGAAAAGCATCACCCAAAAGAACGAAGTTATTTAGTACCCTCGACTCACTCAAAAGAAACAAAAAGGGAAGACGAAGCGTAAGAATTAATACGGCAAAAAGATCACAGCAACCAGCTTTGCTGTTATTTTTGCGCGTAGATGAAGATACCAGAGCACGAGAAATGTCCAATTTTCTAAGGTACAATGACGAGCTAAAATTCAACTTTTCCCCTAAAGGGGCTAAAAAATCTTTCATGGACGCCACGCCTCGAAACAAAATAAATTTAAAAGCAATGCCAATTACTGGATGAGTACTTCCACTCTAAAAAAGCACAACACTTAAAAGAATTCAGCCAAAAAATAACAGAAAAACTGCAAGCGCTCAGAGCAGTTTCAGTAAAGCTAATATTATGCATGTTTTCAAAATCTGGCCTTAAAATCTAACATAATTTTGGCTTAGGTTCAATTAGAAAGACAGTCACATTGGCAGTTAAACTACAGAGCTAAATCAGTTTCACACGTGAATTGTAAAAAATTCGTAACAAAAGGGATTCAGTGTTCTGACCGAGTTTTGTGGTGCAGGAAACTGCACGGCAATACGAGAACACAGTGAAAAAACTACCTTAATTTGTCCGTGAACACTTCCAAATGCATGGCAGCATTGCTTCGAGAGAAAAAGGCAAGCATGCTTTAGTAGCGATAAATAGTTATTGACTGCCTAGATAACAAATGACAAAATATTGGTCAATCGGTTGTAAATAACAAAAAGCTACGTATTTTTCAATGTCTTTAACCAAACTGATGTAAGAAATGACAGTCTGCATGAGTAGTAAACAATCATACATTTCACCTCATTCTATGGCATTCACATTTCCTAATCGATCGATTTAAAAAATATTTGAAAACATTTCTTCACAACGACAAATGCTTCAATTGCATTTAATTCAATTACTGTGTTGTGATTATACCCTCAGAAGCTTTAACAATGAAATGCCAATGCATAGAAGCTACACTTAGATGTACACTTATTTTAAGGTTAGCTTTAATCAAATTCATAATTAAGAACACCCATCATGGAATTCTACTTAAAGACAGGAACCACTAAAACGACAACCACCAGTCGTCATCCATTCAATTTTAGAGGGTGAAGTTACTAATCAGAAGGAAACATTATGTGTTCAAACGACGGTGTACAAATATTTCAAGTTATTAAACGTCTGCATCCTACTTACTCATTAACAAATGTGTTTTCATTTTTGGAGTAAATACCAGAAAGAATAACCCGACCCTGTTTTTTGAGAAAGCAATGTTAGAAGTTTCACAAAGAAAAGATGAAATAAACTGCCTTTTCTCAAATTTGGATCGAGAATTTTGGTCAAGTTTTAGACGAGTACGTTTGTGAACTCAAGCTTGGCTTGAAGGTTAGCAGAATACGTAAAAAATTACAAGCGCGCCAATGATTGATTGTAAGTTAGTTTTAGCTTTCCTTACTACAACAAAGATGTTCAAAGAGAGGAAGGATGGAGACACCATTTAGTAAGAAGTTAAGCGAACGAGGAATCTATGCACAATGTGTGCTCTCGTATAGGATCCTGTGCGCATTGAAACAATTAGTTAAAAAGGAAGGTTAGGAAACAAGATTAAAGTTGAAGAAGAAAGACAGGTGCTGAAAAACCGGACCGCAGTGAACCGAAAAAATGGTCCTCAACAAAACAAAAACATTTTATTTCAACAAAAAAAAGGCATGCCTGTCAGCTCGGGGCCTCACATTTTCACCCAAGGGGCGCTAATTCGCATAAATACAATAATTGTATTCCCATTTGGGGGGCACGCGCGGCAAGCGACTTGAATAAAACAACATTTGATGAGTTTTCTTACCTTCAAGTGTGATAGCAACTATTTCCTATTCAACTAAACTCAGCTTCTATCTAACCCCGTTGAATTAATCCCGCGCAACTGCTACGAAGTACTATAAAAGGGTGAAATATTTTCGCGCGAACAACCCTTACGAATGTTATATTGGTTACAGTATCTCAAAACGATGTCGACGATATGGGGTCTCGTATGGTAGCACTTTTGAAGCTCACTAACAATTCTCAGGTGATAATAGACTCAAATAAGTTAAACGAACTTTACTCATTACATTAGGGAAGCAAGTTTCCTTGGGGTAGAACGGCGTGCGTTTAGCAACACCTGGGATCGACAAAATTAGAACTTACAGCGAAGCTCATGGAAAATGCATGATCGGACGCGTTTACTCGGTTTTTGCCGTTCATCTTAAAATTCAAGACAACACTAGATATGAACGAGCCTCCAATCCAAGTAGTTTTTTATTTTTGCAATTTAATGTCAGTTTATACTATTCAACGTATACGATGACACTAAACATTCAATGTTATTCCTCATGTACGTTCAAATTAAAGTTCTTCAAGACCCAGTTCATGTTTTTTTTGCCCAGGTCATGATTATAATTCTACCTGGTTCAAAAACCGAAATTAAATGTTATAAGATATTAATTACTTTGATAGTAAAAATGGGTTCAGCAATGAGAGATTAAAATGTGATAACTTAGAAATTAGTACCAGCAGATGCATAGATAACTCGTTACAATGAAGTGGGGATCAGCCTTACAACAACGCCGTGCAACTAAGAACTTAAGCCAAATGGCCTTCGGGTGTTACAAAATCTTCGTAGCTTAGAATTTACGAAGTTCCGATTTACAGCGACATAAATTATTCCACAATACCAAGTACACCTCTCGATACCGATGACGTAATAAAAGTAACAGCGAAAGCTCCAATATAGTTCGAAATGGTTTGCGGAACTTGCGTCTTCTATCGATGCTTACTGTTTCAGATGCTTGTAGAAATGAAGGGATTCACAAAACTTTGAAGCAGGAAGCATTCAGATATTAATTTATCCTATTGTAAAAGACTGCTGGCAACGTACCCAACCAAATTAAGGGATACCATGGCATATAAATGAATAAAATAAGCAGCCTACCCTCCAGTTTTCGGAGTTTAAGCTGCATTCGGGTCGTCAGATCGTGTATCAACGTGAAGTATGCAAAATATTTTACTGCCTTATTTCTGAGAATGCAATCCTGTTCTTTATTGTCCCTCAACACAAACATCAACAAAACACTTTTAAAGTAAACAATAGCAGAACATGAACGCACTCATCACTGCAAAATCCGAAAAAAAAACACGCAATAAATAACATCTGGTAAAAGAGTTATGCGAGGCTACCAATGTACTTCAAAGTCAATAAACAATCCAATTATATTTGTTCAATAAGAATTTCTTAATTTATACATAAAAGCCAGATACCGTGTCCAGTGGACCCCCGTCATGCGACATTAATCCGTTCCGGAGTTCAGACTGTTTGGCGGGCAATAGCACATCGACATCTTAGTGACGTATGCAGCAAAAAAATAATTCGTATTCCACGTCGTAACGTGAAAAAACTTAAGCTAGGGACGCTGCAACCCGGGAGTCCACTGTACATGAAAGTTGAGAACAATTTTCGATAATCGTTGATTGAGGTCTTTCTGAATTGTTCTGTATTTACTGCTTGAAACGAGTGATGATATTTAGAGTTACACTTGCGAGCAAAATGATGAGACGATACAAGGAAAATCATGAAATTTCCACTTTTTGACAGGCCTCACAGCTCAGGTTTTGCCAACGGGGGATGACAAAGGAAGTATTAAAATTTTACCATAATTTTGCTTATTGATTTGGATATTCAAAAATGAATCGTTTACATCTATCACTCTGATCATTTTGAGCACCAAAATTTTCTGCGAAGAAAATGTCTCGCAACATTCCGCTATCTCAAGGGAGTCGGTATATTCAACATATGAATACTCATAGCTTACAACGACTCCTGAACTCATAGCCTGCCAAAAAAATTTTGAAAAAAGGCTTTACTAGGTATTACTGTTTTTTTTCTTAACTTTTCGATCATTTTAATCGCTAGTGCGAAGTTACCCTTAGTAGAAAATAACACACAAATTTGAGTAACTCAATTATCACTGTTAAAATGAATAAAATTTTATGAAGATAGGGTTCGCTCAACACTACCACTTGACTCACAAGACTTTTACCACCATAGCTTAACAACCACTTACATTTAAGTTTGAAAATTATTGTTAAATCACGAAGTCACGTTTAGAAGCATAGAGTTTCTTCGATGGATCATGGGGAGATTACAAGTGTAGAACTGGTCTGCGTGACACAGAACTGCGTGTTTGCATCTAATCGTAATTTATTACATTTCGACCCAAAGATTAATTATAAAACTTATTCTCACATGCGATGTTGAATCCCAATCTCGATAAAGCGTAAGCAGATTGGGAATCTATCCGATGGTTTGAACCTACTTTAAACAAAAATATCCACATACCTGAGGAGTAAATGTACCTTACCCAAGTTTGTATTTCATCTATCTCAGCATTCATGTTGTACCGGATGCAATTCAAGTCCGTGGAATAGAAACAAGACATAAAATTACATTGACTACGCGAAACCTGTGAAATTGACGTTCGCGTCATGTCGCACTCAAAATTTCAATTCAAGAATTACTAAAGTTATCAATTCGAGAGTTTAGATGAGCCCCCCTAACCACAACAAAGGTGTTCCAATGAAATGAAGGATAAAAGCATCACTTAGTATTATAGAGTTAACACGTTGACTCCGAAGTGGTACACATGTGTCCCACTAGGTAAATTGCTCATTTACGTTCCGGAATTTACAAATAACATTTAAACTATTTTGCTACCTTTTCCGAAATAAACTTTAGAGTAAAAGGCAACACATTATGGTTCAATTGTCTTCTTTACACTTTTCAAAAAGCTTAAAAATATATTAGAGCAGAAAAGCCGATTTTTTTAAACGACTTCTTCTAGCCTAGCCAAACCAAACTGACTGTAGCAACCGCACAATCATAGTCAACGTGTTAAGGAAACATGGAATCTATGCATGGTGTGTTCTCACACATGATACCCTATGCACAGAAACAATAGGAAGTAAGTTAATGAAACAAGATTTAAGTTGTAGTATAAAGTATTAAGTGCTGAAAAACAGATGGCAGTGAACCGAAATAAGATGGCCCGAAACAAAATAAAAACTCGTTCTACTTCATCAAAAGGCCTATATAATTTTCAGCTCGGGCCCTCACATCTTCCCTGCATTTGCGAAGACAACTTAATGTAGGCTCTATGCTATGCCTAACTCAATGGTATTTGCACAGGCACGGGGTTTGAGATACCTCACCGAAGATACCCAGCTGACCCTGCCTTTCCCTGCCAGTTAGAAAACATTCCTCGCCTAACCAATGACTCGAGTGTTGTCCTCTAAGAGGTGAGCTAGTTACAATGCAATTGTGCAAGAAATTGGGCTATCAATTACGTCGCATTCACCTTCAAATTCAATAAAAAATGTTACCCTACGCATCAAGAAACATCAACACAAATCGAAAAGAAAAACAAAGCCGGATTAGTTCCAGCTTCAACCTACGAATTAGTCTATTTTGAGAGTTCACTAATGCTAACGCTCCAGAAAGATCTAAATACAAAATTTGAAGGTAACACTGTCAGCAACAAAGGAATCACTTCGCACATACAAAATAAGTCAACTACTTGGTAAGCAAGCTACGATACCACTGAGGAGAGGAATTGACACTGAATTTGAATGAATTCTGTGGTATAACTGAAATACGAAAAAAATCCAGAAAAATAGACAGAACCTTTTACAGGAGTTATATAATTAGGTTCAGTTTAGAAGTCAAAAATTTGCAAGGCTGATCGCATCAACCCTCACAGGAAAATCATCCATGCGACCTCACGGGAAACTTGCGCCCAGCAATTATTTTAAGGTGAGTTTGCTTTCCAGAACCAACACCACACAAGATAGAAGAGAACAGTGTAATACTAGCAGGAGACCGTTAACACAGTCTAACAAACTCGATATCAATAAAAACACTTAAGTAGAACAATGCTTCGCTTCTGTAAAAAAAAGAAACCAAACCGAAGAGCGCGAAAAAACAAAAACAATCACAAACGTTTACATACAGAGACAAAGCTAATACCCCAAACATCCTCCACTCCACAGGAAATTGTATTTCACCGAGTATGCGAGACAGATTACTTATTCTTTAGCCAAAAAATTTCCAACCAACCCAAATCAGTCTCTTCAACGTGAAGCGAGTGAGTGATGGGATTTATAAAATAAATATAATCCTTAGGTTAACATTAGGGATACACTAAGCCAACATACATTTGTGTTTTCAGCAGCGTGCAAATGGAGTATACGTTCTAAAAAGAGGAAAGCACAAACAACTAAAATAATGCAATGCTAAATACAAACACCATGCCAAGTAATACACCTTACCAAAGCAGAGCATGAGATACTGCCATAAATGCTCATCTTTCAGCTGCATCAGAGCAAAAACTTGAGCGCACTTCACTCTTCCGCCGCATCATCATATTTCTCTTCATCATCTTCTTCTTCGTCTTGGCTTCCTTCTTCAACTCCTTCATCATCTTCGTCATCATCATAACCACACACTGCTTCATTATCACTACCACCGTCTTCTTCGGAGTCCTCTCC
Organism: Platorchestia sp. MABIK; assembly: GCA_014220935.1. NCBI lineage: Eukaryota > Metazoa > Arthropoda > Malacostraca > Amphipoda > Talitridae > Platorchestia > Platorchestia sp. MABIK. The sequence continues at coordinate 43,910 of JACJUY010000394.1, forward strand.
CACGTCATCACCTACACCATTGTCACCAGCACCTTCTTCATCACTACCAACAACCTCATTTTCTTCGTCGTCATCTTCATCATCTTCTTCGCCGTCATCATCACCCCCACTGCCATCAACATCACCCTCTTCGTTTTCATCCTCATCCTCCTCACAGTCTTCATTTTGATTCCCGACCCTCACTTCATTGCCTTCATCTTCTTCCTCATCCTCCCCATCTTCGTCAGTACCATGGGCCTCTTCCTCTTCTTCATCATCACTACCACCATCGTCACTCATCTCTTCACCTTCTTCTTCTTCTTCCTCCTCTTCGTCTAGTACCTGCTCCACTGCCTCTCTTGCTTCTTGGCGACGTTGAGACTTCGAAGTTTCGTCCCTGAGGAAGCCGGCTCTACTCTCCTTCACAGCAGTCGCGCTCCTTTGCGCATCCATTGCCGCAGCCGCCGCCGCCTCTCGCTTAGCAGCGTTCTCAGCACTGCAACAACACGTACGTCAAACTATGTAAAAACACTTCTACACTAATCTAAACCAAAAATTCTAATTAAAAAAATTAGATAAGATTAGACATCAGTTTAAGCCTCCCTAACCGCAACAAAGGCGTTTCAAAGAGAGGAAGACACCATAAAGTAAGGACTTCAGTAAACGTGAAATCCATGCACAAGGTACATAAAAACACTAACAAGATCATAAAACAAGATATAAGTTGAAGAGGAAAGTTGCAAGCACTGAAAAACAAGACAGCGGTGAACCAAAATTTGACAGCAACACGTATCACTGACATTACCTGCTGCAACAGTGTTTGAGCTCAGATCATCTTGTGTTACTTTAGTATTGTACGACAAATTCCGATCACTAAGAGACGTTAATGCCGTTAACATCTATGAGAAAGTACAAAACAGAGCACCGAGGCGCAACGCATAGGAAATCTCTTTTCAACGAACTGGAGTAGCTCACTGAAGAGAAGTGTGTTATGAGACACAAGAGCAAAATGAACTTCAGTCTACAATACATTACAAGTATCTTCTTCAATTTTTTCATGAAACGAGGGTAAACCCTTGACGAAAGTGTAGGGTTTAGAGTGTACAACTTGCATTTGCACTGTAAACGTGTGACTTTTTAATTTTGAGGATACTATACTAATTATTAATACTCAATCTATGCTGATGAGTTAATATCAGGTATACACCGGTCTCACTTTTGATGTTGAAAATCGATTGAAGTATAGTTAGTGGTTTCCCAAGTCAGTATTTGTAACGTAAAAAGCCAAATTTTACAATCTTTAATTCAGAAACAAACTTCACAACTTATTTTACCAAGTCTTGGCTTAAATCAACTCAACCCCAGTACTGCAAAAGTTTAGGTGATTCTTCCAAGAAAGCAGAACTTTAAAGTTTTAACCCAGATCAAGTAGTGTACGTTCTCTTCAAAGTAAAGATGCACAGTATACAGCTTGGCGTCCTATAGTTGAAACTGAAACTTCAACCTTAACAAACACAATCTCAAAATTCATTGCGATTTATGTACAAACATCTCAACCATCGCATAATATATTCAAATGAATCCTAAACTCAAAAAAGCTGAGCCTGCTCCTGCCTGGCAACCGACCTTTTCCTGAGTTTAGCCTCACTCCTCTTGGCGAGTGCCGCAAGCGCAGCCTTGCTAAGGAACTGGCCCGTGCGGCTGCGTGGCTTGTTGATGGTCTGCTGGCGGCGCTTCTCTGAGGTCTCGGCTTTCCGTGCCTCCACTTGCGCAGGGTCGCGTGATCCACCGCTGCTGCTGCTGCTGTTACTACTGCTGCGAGCGCTCTGTGCACAGTAGCTCAAGTCAGGGACCTGCGCCAATGCTACGAACACTACTAAGTTGTGACAAGCGTCAACGCAGAGACGGGTACAACGCGGTGGCAAGTATCAACGCAGTGATAATCAACACTTATAGCAAAAAAAACACCAACAGAAAAATGCAGCTACATTACTACCGCAAATGAAGCTAAAGAATCCAGGATAATGATATGCCTCTCCTCAATATTTGCTAAGACTAATCAAGTATAGGACGTAACTGGATGATTTCTGAATATTTGTTTGAATTTGATTTATGCTGGATGTATGCATCTAATCGAAAATAACACATGAACACATGTAAGAGCCAATTCTACAACCAAATCAAGAATATTTAGAAAGCCGTTTTAAAATGACGAAAATTTTTGCTGACAATGTTATTTGTTCTGTTAATACAAATGAAGCAGAGGCCCACTATAACTATGTATCAACGTATCGTTGAATGGTCAAGGTAACAAATAATTTTGATGCAACTTTTTAAGACAAGAGTTCTTTGAATAAAAAATGTACTAATAAGCTGCGGCATCAAACGCGAGAAAATTCAAACAGCAAGTCACGACACCAGTGGAATAACTTCACAACACATATTGGCAAAAAAAATGTTACATTACTAAGAGGAAACGCTTGTGTGATAACACGACAACATTTTTGGTACTATTCCATAACCTCGGTCCATCATCATTCCTAATGAGAGAAAAGACTTTGAGAACTCCCGATCCTCTGATGAAAAATCATCACTCGCGACTAAAATTAGCAGAAAACGATGAGGTACTCGAAGCTAATACATAAACCTTGACTCAGTTCAGCTAACCTGTTCTTTAGCTGCAGTCTTGGCGTTTTTCTCGCACTCTGAACATTTCCAGTCCTTCCTGCAATGATGTAGAGAAGTTTACTCATTACTTAATTCATATCTTAAGGTAAAGGAAATATTAGGGCATACAAATGAAAAAGGGAATGAATAAAATAAAACTAAAAAAGAAGCGGAAAAGAGTGCACGAAGAGACAAAAGTTTCGCTTGAAAAATGGATGGATTAATACATGACGTGAAAAGAGCACTACCAATGAAATGAACGTACGTCAGTGATATTCCAGCGTGATGCAAAGAATGCAAGAGAAGACATGCGTGCATTGACGATTTCTTCCCGAGTTGCACAAGCTTTTCACAAAGCTATGGTACCACCAAGAAACTCTCTCATTACAGAGAGGCATAAGCAAACGAGAGCAGACAGGATCAGTAATACAAGTGCTACAACTAATAAAAATCAACAAAAACATAGGACATAACAAGTTCAGAATTTCATAAATTACACGAATAATTTGACATCTTTTTGACTTCCTCATTCTTTGAATTAGCGCTTGATTGACAACCATAGCTAAGGCCAATCGTGAGTCACTCAATATGAGATGGTACAAATATTCATGACATAGAGCACGATTGGCACCGTTATTACTGATCAAGTTTTAAATTCAGATCACATTGACAGAAGTCGTATGCGCGAGTTGCTACGCTATATTCAGTAAGAAGCCAGTCCAATCCAACTGACAGTACCATTGAGTAAACAAAGCTCTAAATGCAGCACTTGAGGACTCGCTCACCTGGCACGCGTAAGAGGCGGAGGAGTGTGGCACTCGGAATGATAAGCAGCGCTACACACGCAGCAGAAGATAAGACCCAAGCGTCCGTAGCAGACGCAACACTCTGGTTCTGACATTGGCGCTTCCAACACCAGAGATCTATTGCTGCGGTTTTTGCTGCTGCTGCCGCCACTACGATTCTTGTCATCTTCGTCATGGTCGACGTCGATAGCACGGGTTCCACCCTATCATATCAAGCAAGGACTGTTTAGCACTGAAGCTGTGTCAACTTTATCTTGAGCAATTTTTCCAGTAAAACCATACCAAGGCGGTAAATGCTGCTTTCACTGAAGGTAAATCTTTTCATTCAATTTCAACATTTTAATGAAGAGACTGAAGCAGAAACATGACAGGATTCATGCTCACGAAATCATTTTGAGGAGCATCGAACCTGTCTCTGGCTAAGGTCATCAAAATAAATTGACTTGAGGTTTGAAAAATTACCAAATTTAATTTGTTTCATTACTCATTTGAAAATACTGAATACTTGACAAGTGTGGGGTGACCAGGTCAGCCCCCACTCTTAACAAGGAGTGTAGAGCACTCACGAGTGGAGATCATTAGATGAGCAGTCGTCTATCTTAAACTGAAATTTCAGTTTGCTAGGCCAAGGCGGAAACACCGTCTAAGAAAAAGAACTATCTTTTAAAAAAGTTAATCTCAAATCAAAAATTCAACATAAGATGACGCTGTTCGTCCGCCCATAGCACCTGATAAACTCAAAACACGAAATAAATTTACAACAGCATTCAGGACATCGTACCTGATTTACAAAAGCATATTTCTTAAATCATAACTTAGCCTCTTCACTACGCTTACCAATAGAGAAGCAAACCACTGACGTGAGCAACAGTGTCTCTAAAATCATCAAAAACTTGGACTCCTTCACTAAGCTCATCAACAGAGAAGCGAACCACAGACCTGAGCAACAGTAAGCTACGAGTATTTACTCACCTTAGCTCTTGTGGGAGAGCGAGGCAGAAGGAGGCAGGCGTGGCAATACCAGGCAGCAGGAGGGTCGCCTGTCAACTTGGGGCGCAGGCAGCTCCAGTGATAGCTCTTCTCGCACTTCTCACACAGGATCAGTGGTGAGGTGTCTTTGTCCTTACTTCTGCACACAGTGCATTTCTGCCCAAATGGTAGTGTAGTTGTAACATCTAGCCAAACATAGGTGTAGTTTTATTTCTATCCACATCATAGCGGGGTTGATATTCTTCTCGAAATATTAGCGTAGTTGATATTTTTAGCTAAAAAGTGTAGCCATAATCTCAATTTAAATGGTATAAGTTAGTTTTGGTTGAACAGCAGATTACATTATTAGTGTTAGCTTCCCTGACAACAAAGTTAGTTTAAGCCTCCCTAACCGCCAAAACAAGCGTTCTGAAGAGAGGAAGGAGGAAGGCACCATTTAGTGTGGAGGTATGGAAACTTGGAATCCATGCAAAAGGGGCATAGAAACAGTGAGTTGATTATGAAACAAGATAAAAGTTAAAAAAGAAAGTAGTAGGTGCTGAAAAACAAAGACAGCAGTGAACTGAAAAAAAGGTGGTCCTTCACATAACAAAAATATTTTATTTCAGCAAAAAGAAGGCCTGCCTAACTCTCAGCTCAGGCCTTCACATATTTTCCTCCTGGAAGTGCTAATTCCCATAGATACAATAGTTGTATTCCCCTGAGGGGAAAAGAGGAAGGAAGCACAATTTAGCAATGAATTAAGGGAACGGAGAATTTATGCACAAGGTGTGCATCCAACACAACGCAAACAGCAAGTTGGAAGAAGCTGATGAAACTCAAACAAAGTTGAAGAAGAAAGTAATTGGTACTGGAAAAAGGACAGCAGATAACCAAAATAAACGATCAATCACGAAACAAAAAACTCAATTTCAATTCAACAGAAAAGGCCCATTTAATTTTCAGCTCAGGACCTCGCATCTTCCTCTTAGGAGCGCAAATTCCAACAGTAACATTAGTTGTATTTTCCTAAGGGGGATTTCAGGGGTTAGGCAATTGTTATCCATATCCAAATAGCCCTGCACTTGTACTTATTATTTATATCCATAAAAATAGCGTAATTATCAGTTGAACTCACTTGATGGCATAATTTTCCGATCGAGCTGGTGGCAGAAGTATGTTTGGAACCGTAATTGCCACACAAGTTAGTGAAGGACAGCTTAAACACGCACAAGTTTTCTAAGGTTGTTGGTCAGTCTCTGTCCTTCATAACAGAGGACGACGCAACAGATACTGACTGATTTAAAACCATTCACTAGTGCCTTTTTATAGATAAGGAGTCGGGCGATCTGAATAATAAAATTCAAGTAAAAGGAAATCGAGGACGTAAACGCGCGTTAAACGTCGCATTTCATTAGAAACCACTTATTAAGAAAGCAATATCATTTTAATATTAACTTTTTTTTTTGCTGTAACATACAAAATACTTTGCACGAATTAAGCAGAAAATGAAAATGACACAAGTAAAATACAAGTAACGTTTTCTCCGAGTGATAAACTGTTTACTCACAACGACAAAAAAGACCCTCAATTACCTTGGTAGCTAGGGAGCGTTCCCACTTGATGCAGGAGTCGAACATGCCCACGAGCACGTGCAGGCGGGAGTACGTTTTACAGGACTCCACAGCTTCCCTCCACTTCAACACTCCACTGCCTTCCACTTCAATGTACTCTGTAGAATATAATAATGCAATTTCATAATTTATTTGAATTAAGAGTAATGCGCAGTTTGAGTTTCTCTTCTTTTATCAAAAACACATATTTATCAACATGTTTTGACCACAAAAAAAGGGTGAATTAAAGAACTTTAAAGATATTCCTTCAAGGTTTCTAATTTACGTACAGGCAGCACAGACACTGAAGATTCTTTAACGCAAGAAGGGAGTCAAGAACATAATAGAAAGGAGACCAGATCGATGCTACAATATTGCGAGCTCTAGTTGTTCTCATTTTAAATACTTAAGCATCACAACGAGCACGAAATTAGAGAAGTAGATCAAAATCAACCGTTGGGCACGTTTTTCTTTGCACACTGAACTTAATGAACAGGCAAATTGAGCTTTTATATTTCCATCTCAGCTCTCATAAATTAAAGAAATGGAATTTATTTCAAAATCAGGAAAACAACGGTGTTGCAATGCTTTATTTTACACTAACATACGCATAACTGCATGCACACAACAATGCGTCTCCCTCACGCTGGAAGTGATCAAGAGTACAACAAAGCAATCAAGTATTATGAATACTCTGTATTTGCAGTTATGTAACTTTCAAGGAACAGTATTTCCCATTTTAAGATTAAAGAAGGCCACTAGCATTGATTAAATACTATCACCTTTTTTGAATTACTAGTCATATTAGAATTTCATAAACTCGAAGCAGCCAAGGCAAAATTTAGATGAAAGGTAAAAATTTAGTTACAGTCTAATTACAAATTTAAGGACGAATTAATATTAATTTACATACAATGTGAGAGATTGACTATTGTACTTAGTCTACTAACCCCAATTACGATAAGCACATTTATACATTTGTATTCATAACATAATTATAGTTCTTTCCCCTTCAATTCTTTTTAATATCAATACCTAGCACTACAAACTCGTACAGTTCAAATATTGAGTGATGTTACATGTGAAGTGACATACAAAAAATATACTAGAACGCAATCAAATAGAATGAACAAATTACATCCTGAATGCAATGAAGATGCTCACTATGTAACTTGACTTTAGTTTCGTGAAATAAGAGAAAATAAAGAAATTTTGCAATGGCTACAAGGACAATAAATACGCCAGTGAATCGAAACGAATACTGACCAGGTTGAGGCTGTTGAGGTTTAGGATTGTCAGCCGTTCCTGCTTTCTCTCCACTCTGCTTTTTGTCCTCGGTGGCAGGCAAGTCAGACGTGCTTTGTGCACTGGAAGACTCGTCGGAAGGCGGAACAACAGCTGCAGCGGGCACGGGCTTGCGTGTGGGGGCCATGAAACCCTTCAAGTTTTTCAGTTGCATTGCCCGCTGAGCTTCGATCAAACATTTACCGAGGACCGACACATCGCTTGTCTGCGCAAAGAAAATGGAACAGCTACTCAGATAATGCTTAGCTACAACAACGGTAACATTTCATCAAATTTGAGTGACCAATAACGTACCAATTGTCAGTTTGAATGACTAATTAGCAGATTTACTAAAAATTTAAATGCAAAGAAAATGCTAATGAAATTAGTCATTTTATTTTTGAAAAATTAATGTTTCGAGACCAGCTCCATCATCAGTTCTGTAAAATAACAAGTATGAGCAATTCAACGCAAACATAAAAACACAATCGATAATACATTCCACACTATACATAAAAAAGAGACAACTACACATTAACCATCTGAAGGGGATATGATCTGAGTGTGTTTAAATATTTGTTTTTCCTTAAAAATGTGGATTCTAAAATCCTACAGTGAAAACCATGGATAGAATTGTCAATTATTTAAAAATCATCAACACGAACTCGACTCCTGGGTTTATGCGTTCTTCTGTTTTCTATGAGCATAGTTGCGCGCATCGGCGTAAGGCGGAATGACGCCACGCAATATTCATGCAAGAGTGGCCAAGCAACGCAGGAGTTTTCGTACCGGTAACTTGCTGGCTAATCCTCATTCAGCAATACGCAACCATGCCGAAAAGTGCAGTGTAATTCGAGATAATTTTAAAATAATTGATAGTTCTTTCCATGATTTTGACCTTTGTATACTAGAACCTTTACATATTTTTATGGAAAAATGAATTTTAGACTACATGCTAACCTCGTCTCCCCTTCAGATAGCTGATGAATAGTTGTAATTTTTACATACATATACCAGGCTTTTCCTCCTTACGGGAGGGTAACCGACAGCAAGCCTCAATCATTCATCCTTAGTCACTAAGAGGCGAGAGAAGCAGCACAGGCCACACCAAAACTGCCCGGATCAATAGCAGCGCAGCAAAACCCTTTTCCACAGTCAGGCCCGACAGCCATAGCTGGTTTACCCCGACCGCGTTATTTGTGTGCCTCAAACCCAAGGACTCTGCTCAGTACAGCAAAACTGGCACAATTAAGCTCTCAAACAGTCCCCTTTTAGCACTCATACACATACTCCTGCACTAAAAAAAGGGTCATTTTGTCATTTTAATATATATACTTTAATATTATACCTTATTATTACATATATGTTATGAATATATTTTAATATATTTTCCCATTCTTTTACATATATAGTCATTTTTGTATAGTCTACAATTCATTATCGATCGTACTTTTATGTTTGCGTTGAATTGATCATACTTTGTATTTTACAGAACTGTTCATGGAGCTGGTCTACAAAAATTTAGATTTTTTTAAAATAAAATACTTTCATTTCAATTTTTTTGCTTTTATAATTTTAATCTTAATTTCCATTTGTACCAGGAATAGGGAACTTCTACATTACAAGTCTTGCAATGCTGAAGTATCTTGAAAGCGCATCAAGGCTTGGTATGACTCGCTCAAAAAAGCAAATATATATAAAATTAGTAGCTAATTATTTCAAAGAGGCATAGGCAGATAAAGCATTTATGAAGTTTCATTAAGAAAACATTTGACAAACTGGAAAATCCCTACAAAACAAACTATACGAAATGAAATGAACGTAACTCACGTCCTGCACGGCCTGCTGCCAATCCTCGAAATTATCAACAGAACCGAGCCAGCCTTCTCGCAACTCAAGTTCTATTTGGATGATGTCTTCGCGTAGCGACAGAAGCATGCGAACACAGCAGTCCTCTTCAGGCTCCTCTTCTTTCTTTGGTTCTTTCTTAATGTTCGTCTCTTTAACTTTCTCTTCGGGGCTCTCAGGCTCCGTTTCCATAGTTGATATGTTTTCGCCCTCTTCACATTCAGGTGTGTCTGTAACTTCTTTCTTGACAGCACATATGGAGTTGTTATTAGAGTTCTCTTGCGCTGCAAGAGCCGCGAGATTACGAGAAATTAGTTCACGAGCATTGAGGATATTGTGTTTCAAGTAATGCTCACGAACACCGTTGTCAGCAAGAGCTTTTAGGAGTTCTTCTATTTCTTCTTCCGTTTTATATACAAACCAAGCATTCTCGCCGGTAGGAGGCAGCGTCTGGTTATCGATATCCATGTCCAAAAGAGACACTGCTTTTGGTCTGCCTTTAACAGGCGTGTAAACTTCCTCAACTTCACCTTCACCAGGGAGATCAGGCTCAGAATTGTTCACAGGCTCAACTCCACACTCAGAATTTGGTTCAGCATCAGATGGTTCTTCTGCAACAGGTTCTTCACTATTTGAACTCACGCAGACTTCAGATTTCTCCAAACTATCCACGTCTTCGGGAGGGTCTACAGTGTAAGAGATATAGGAGCCCATGTAATATTTTTCGACATAAAGCCCTGGCGTTGAATTGCAAAATAGCCAGTATCTGTTGTGGTCCCTGTCATAGCCGAGCGGAGAAATGCGCAGCGTGCGACGTCGCTTCTGTAGCAGTTCTTCACATTCACGGAAACGTTCTTCACGTAACAACTTAGCTTTCTCTTGCTCCTTCAGCTCATGTTCTCGCTTTTCATCCTCCATTTTGTCAATCGCAGATTTACGTTTTTGCCGACAGTTAAGGAGAGATTCCCTCCGAGGAGAGACCTCCAAACCATGTTCTTTACGCTCGTAAAAATCAGCAATGGTCATACCCAGTCGAGGAGAATATCCCTTAGGTCTGCCAGGAGGTTTCTTTGGCTTCTTTTTAGCTTTCCTCTCTTCTCTCTTCTTTTGTTTGAGTTCAATGTCCTCTTTTAGCCTTTCTTTCTTAAGGTGAGCTCTCTCCTTGTAAATTTTTGTTGCCAAATCTTCCAGCTTGTCGACGTGGGACGCAAGTGCATCAGACGCCATACAGCGATGCGTCAACGCCTTCAAGAAAGCCACTAGTTCACTTGCACTCAACTCCCATAGCTCTACAGAACTAAGTTTCTCCAGCAAATCTTCACTTAATTCGTCTTCTTCTTCACCCATGACAAGTAATTCGCCATCTTCACTCACTTCTTCTATCACAACTTCATCTAGTTTTTGATGTTTGAGACAAAGGCGAGCCAGTTCAGGGGCAGTTTGGTAGCTGATGGGCATTTCTCGCAAAGGTATGCCGAGTTCCTTGTAATGAGTATTAGCAGCATCATAAACAACAGTGGGTAACATCGTGCACAACAGGGAAGAAATATAAGGATAGCCTTTTTTCCCCTGAGATACGGCCTCCAAAATTTTTGCCGTCGTGAATAAAGGCTTTTTGGATGTAGAAGGCAAGTTAAAAACTTCATTGAATGATTCCATGAACTCTGATAACATTGTAATGTCACAAAACGCATTGTGTGGCAGATTTTCAAACGTTGTCACTGGAGTTGGAGGAGGCAATGGCACTAAATTCTCTAGATTTTGGTCTTCGGATTTTCGATTTAGCGCTTGCTTTTCCCGACGTCTTTTCGTGGCTATTTCTCTAGCCTTCTCTTTCATGTAAGCTTCCCTTTCACTTTGAGACATACTTTGCATCATTTTCTTTTCTTGTAATCGATCATATCGCACCATCAAAGCTTCTTTCATCTGTTCGTCAGTAATGAGATTGATTTGACCCAGCGATAATTTGGTAACGGCATGATCCATCGTGTAAACAACTTTGCGAGCAAAGCCTTTGTTCGTTTTTCTATTGCGAAATTCAAATAAAAGACGCCGCACGAGAGGCATTTTCATGACAGACTCGGTTGTATGTACTTTCTTCACTGGCGATTTGGAAGTCGGAGAGACTAGTGAAGAAGGAGATTGTGCGGGAGTTTGCTCCAATTGGTTGGGTTGAGTAACAGGAGACTTGGGTCGGTGAGGTGAGCTCGTCACACCGAGATTCTGGAAAACTTCAAGCATTTGCTTTTGTAAAATTCGTTTCCTTGCTCTTTCTTCATCAGTCATGGGAGGTCTTCCTCTCTTCTTGCGCGGCTGACCATCAGGACCAATGACAATATTTCGACCTAAAGCCTGAGGATGAGATTTCGGAGTACCAAGGGAGCTCACTGAGGACTGACTGCTGTTCAGAGATGAAAATGAAGAATTTAGGCTTGAGTTTTGCGACGATAGCATGCTATTTGAAATTAAAGACTGATAGAGCGGCGAGAAAGCATTGAGATGAGAGTTGAAAAGCCCCTGAGATAAGTGTGGCGAGCTGAGTAGGTGAGGTAGGCTGGCAGCATGCGAGGCGAAGTGCGAGAGGAGCGTATGGTGAGCGAATGGAGGCGGAGGCTGCGTGGTGGGCTGGGCAGTGTTGCCAGATGATGAGCTGTATTGGCGCAGACCCAGTAAAAGTGACTCTGGAGATTCCTCTGCGCGACTGGATGCTGGAACCGCACCAACAAATTCAATCTCATCACTGGAATTGTTGGATTTGTCGTCCGCAGTGCCGTTGATGTAACCCGTCACACTCTCAGATGAGCTTGAAACGTCATTACCAGAAGGCATCAAGGAAGTCTCGTTATTCAAATTAGTATTCAATGCAATTCCGGCACTCCCTCCATGCTCTGAGGTGTCGCTTGCATGAGACACTTTGGGAATTTTAGCAGGTTTGTAATTAGCATCAGCTGCTGAAGCTTTTCTCTTAATGCTTGAAGAAGAAGGACTACTCAAGGGAGGAGTAAGTTTAGGAGGAATATTGTATTTACTAACGCACTCCTCTGATACAACCCAAGGGCTTTGAGAACTGCTCTTTGGACGAAAAGCATTAGCGCGTATGAAGAGACGTAATGTGTCTTTGGAAGGAGGTTTTCCTTTCCGGCTGTAGGGAGAAAAAAAAATTTTTGAAAAAAATTCAAGAAAAAATTGAGTAAACTTTTATATTTAATTGAATTCTGGTATGCACGAACTTATCTTATCCAAGAATCAATTTTCAAAAATGTGTAGACACAACAATAAAATTTCTTTAAATATTTTCCATGACTATAAAAAGTGAGAGGTAGAAAAATTCATTTCCTGTCAACAAGAGTTAAACAATATTTTGTGCAACACTAATGATTCTAAGACATTAATTGGTAGCATGCAAAAGAAATTAACAATTTTTTGTTAGATTTCTTTTCTGGATAGCAGAACTTGCACTACAAGCCCCCTAAATCATAAGTAGAAAAGAGAATGAAATTATACAAAATTACTCAGGACAAATTTGTTACTATTTTCATCATTATTAATTTAAACTAGCCAGTTTCAAACTTCTAGCCACAAGAGCAATCCTAAAAGAACAAAGAGGATATCTCATTCAAAATGGACAATAGAAAATGGGGAATCTTGGTACAAAATGTCTCGTCACACGGGACACTTTTGCATAGAAACAGCTAGTTGAGAAGGTAAGAGGAAGAAAAGGCAAAGAAATAATAACAAAGAAGCAGGAAAACTGAAAGAAGCAAAGTGGGCACACCAAATAGAAGTCACGAAGGTCCATTTAGGTAACGTTACAGCATCCCCTGTTCCCACAAAATAGGATTGACAAACCCAACGAACTTAAATTCATTGCCAATGTTATGCCCTCTGATAGCAATTGTATATGACAGGAAGATAAAAATGTCACAACAATAAACTAAATTATTACCCTTAGTACAGGCTTAACTTCCATTCTGTTCAGTCAAGCAATTACCACAAAGAAACCGAAAAGTTTTTGGTTCAATGAACACCAAGTGCGCAAAATTGGGAAGTCTCAGTTGGCACAGTTTCTCATGCCAGCAAAAAAAGCAGAACTTGAGCCAAAAAAAGGAAAAATGCAGATAAATTTTAGAAGACAATACTCTTGCAGGAAGTCAACTGCACAGTACCCCGGATATATAATACAAAAAGTTGAGAATAAGATGAGGCCCTTCAAGAATAAATGAATCTGTGCCTATGACAAACTCAAACAACAAAGTGGTGCTGACTTAGTAGGTTTAAAGAATGGTTGGGTTGCACAACTTAAAATACTACTACTTCTCATGGAGAGAGAGAGAAATGAATGTTGCATCAAAACATAAACAAGTTGCTAGTTAGGCATCAAGCATTCGATTTAGCTGGATATTACACTTTTTTCAACTTGAAAAGATCACAAAAATGCAACAAGAGTTAGCACTGAAATAGCTTCTAAGCCTAAAACCTGATCATAAAATCACACAGAAAAAGATCTACAAAATAGAACTTACTGCAGACAAGTGATGGGAACATCTGTAATAATTCTTGGTTCTATCCCCTCTGGCACAATCTCTTCCAGGTCATAAACTCTGTCAGTTTGAAGCTTGCTCTTCTGTTTGGGTGACTTTTCTGGAGATGCTCTGCCCGGCCTGTCTGCCCCGTTGCTCTCTTGCCCATTGGCGACCAACGCGGTGACGGCACCTGCTCCTCCCATGCAGCCATTCAGGGGCTCACCCTCACTCGAGTGACCAGCATGAGCCTCGGTCTCCTTTTCAGGAACTTCCACAACCCTCGATGAAAGCACTCGACACCTCATCCTGAGCAAAAAAGGTAAAACTTAAGTTTGCAGTATGGAGGCACACTGACTTGGGATAGAGAGAAAATAATAAGTGGTTTATGGAGATACTAACTTGCTTTATTTAATACTTCATGAAATACCATCAAAAGACCTAGCAAAATCTTGTACACCTTCAAGGACAGCGTCCCCCATCCGGACCTTTTTGTTTATTATTGGACCTAGAACAATGAAATTTGGTATACGGATAGGAAATGCAATTGAGAATCGTTCATCTTCTATGAAAAAGTGCGATTTTCTTGAAAAGAAAATGGGAAATCAAAGAAAACGATATTTTAGGG
>JACJUY010000394.1:65415-78975 GCA_014220935.1 Platorchestia sp. MABIK
AAGAGGAGGCCAAAATCATAAAAAATTGAGTATGTTTTTTTTTGTAGGAAAAGGATCCATTCAAATTGTAACTACTCATTGAATTTTTATGCTAGAACAAAACCAAAGACAGTTTTAGAATCTTTGGAACATTTCTAACAAAGTTATAACTTAAAATTTAAACATTCAAAAATTTTTCGAAACTTTATAATTACATCTCAAACCATTATTTTTGAGTTTGGATCCATAAAATTTTTTTGGTTTTCTCAAATTTGAATGCAACTTATTATAACTTTGTTAGAAATGTTTCAAGAATTCTAAAACTGTCTTCGGTTTTGTTTTAGCATCAAAATTCAATGAGTAGTAGCATCTTGAAATATACATAAAAATGTATCAAAAAACTCATTTTTATTAAAAAAAAATGAAGCCTAAATCGCAAAAAATGACACGAGTAAAAAGGTTTAGGCTTAACTTTAGAGTTAGCCCCGTTAGTTAAATATTCGATAACTAAACCTCCCACCAGATGGCACCACTAGTCTTAAGCTTAACTCGACGTGAAAAATTAAAAATTTAAAAAAATTGTGTCAGTTGTTGGGTTGGCTTGGGTTGGTTGGGTGAGTGATAGAGAGCCGTGGATGGTGTATCCGTTTTTCTTGCGTCGAGTTAAGCTTAAAACACGTGGCGCCACCTAGCGGCAGGTTTAGTTATTAAAAATTTAACCAACGGGGCTAACTCCAAAGAAACCCCAAGGTTTACCTTCAAAAAATACATATACTAACCAATTTTCAAGCGAATCAGACGAAAAAAGGTGAAAATCCCGGACCTATATAAATGAGCTACATGGTGAGTACTCAAATAAAACATATTTCTATATGTTTTTATGCACAATATTTCTTATGTTACATTGAAATTTACAAGGAAAATGTTGCACATTATTTGTACATACAAATAGATCAAAGATACTGCATTCATGTACATAAATTTTCAGTGATGTTGTAATTCAATAGTATATTTCTTTTTGGGTTCTCCTGAATTCATTTCTACCATTCAAGATGCTACTACTCATGGAATTTTGATGCTAGAGCAAAACCAAAGAGTTTCAGAATTCTTGGAACATTTCTAACTAAATTATAATAAGTTACATTCAAATTTGAGAAAACTAAAAAATTTACATGGATCCAAACCCAAAAATAATGGTTTGAGATGTAATTATGAAGTTTCGCATGTCACAAAAATAAAATTTCAAAATATTTCAATTGTCAATTATAACTTTGTTATAAATATTCCAAGGATTCTAAAACTGTCTTTAATTTTTTTCTAGCATCGAAATTCAATGAGTAGTAGTGTCTTGATATATATTTAAAAATGTATGAAAAAAACTCATTTTTAGTACAAAAAAATAAGGCCTAAATTGAAAAAATGACAGGAGTAAAAAAAGTTTACTTTCAAAAAATACATATACTGAGCAATTTTCAAGCAAATCGGATGAAAAAGGTTGAAAATCCCGGATGGTATCTTTGTTTTCAATCTAGAAGTAACACTAAAATTGTATTCAGATGAACCTTACAATGATGTTCTTTATGTTTTTGTCAGCGTATTCAAAAACTTGAAACAGAAATTTCAATTGGTTTTACCATAGGAGTAACTAATTTTATTCCAATATGTCATTCAACAAAGAAAAATAAGGCACTTCTTGTGGCAAAACATATAAGATCAAGACTATTCTTTCAGAACACAATATTTTCAAAGCAATAATTGTAAAAGTAACATATGTAGCCCAATACATAAGGAATATGTTAATAAGTATATATAAACACATTTCCCATGCATTGGGCAATTTGTGTACCAACAGGTAAATTGACCCTTTACGTATTAGTATAAACGCATTTTATTTGCTTTGCAACCTTTTTAAGAAATAACTTATCATACAAGATGAAATGTTATTGTGCAATTGTATTTTTATATTAATTTGAATTTTTTTTTATTTATTTCAGCATTAAAGTTGATTTCCCTCTTCTCCTATAAACAACCTAACCAAATTACCTGTTACTAGCTGTAGAAATGTAGTGAACATTTTAAAGAATAGGATATACTTTCTATTTTCTATTTATCATTAAAAGAATTCCTACAACGGAATACACATTTTTAGTCCCTGCGAGAGATTCCTTATTACCACTTAATTAGGATCCACAACAGAAATAAAAATTCAACAACAATAATCAGTTTATTTCCAGTTCAAAATTACAATGGACTGAACTTCAAATGGATAGTTGAATTAACAATGGATTAACATAATAATGAAGCAAATTATTTCATATTTATTAACGTGAATCTAAATCAAATGGCTAACTAAAGCCCTTTCTAATGATAAAAGCACTAATTAGCTGTGAAAAGTTGTTTGAAAGACATTAATTTGGGATATTTCATCATGTAAAATGCAAATTTTGATCAAAACATGTGAGCTGTTCAGTTCTAGTTTTTCAAAATAACTCAGATGAATAATGCAAAATTTTTGGCAAACACAACATCAGTTCAAGTATATCCAAACCAATGCTTGAAACTAAACTAGTTTGCCACAATACATTGACTGGGCTAACTAAAATACACAAAAACACGCACACGATGAAAAAATCAGCATTGAGCTGTTGCGTACCCGAGTTATAACGTATCAAATTTTGGTATACAGCAAATTCCGAGAGGAAAATGCAACGCGGCTAGGTTGATACCCGGCAAATTTCAGCAGAAACCGTGTAGGGCCGTTCCCATGACTAGAGCGTCAAGCTGTTCACCACTAACGCTTCAATTACAAGCATCAAGTCGAGGACAAACAGGGTTAAAGCCGAAAAAGGGAAGCCGACGAATCGTGGTTGGTTGACGCGGACGACCTCAATAGATCTGTTTAGTCATCTCCATTTTGTTGCGATCGTTCACAACACAATCCTGTCGAATATTATACTCATAATTTCTTGAATTACAACACATTCTTGCGGTAAATATTATGTTAATACCTAGAAAACATCAAACCACGCAAGATTACCGCAAAATTTATGCAATAAAATTTGAACTTACACATATAAACCAGTTGAGAAATAACGTGGAATAGAAATTTCAGAACGCACAGCAGGTCATGTACATTAACGTAAAATTGGCGGGCAACTTACCTACGACTTAAAAATTGTTCCCCAGTATGAGGAATCTTGTAAATAGTGGCATGTTCATCAATGTTTGAAGGGCTTTCTACTAATTTAAACGGCTGCCCCTGCAGAAGAGGCATGTCTTCAATTATTTCAAGTTATGAGAGCTAGACACCGCACCAACAGCCTCGCATCAC
The DNA here is from genome assembly GCA_014220935.1 of Platorchestia sp. MABIK. Taxonomy (NCBI): domain Eukaryota; kingdom Metazoa; phylum Arthropoda; class Malacostraca; order Amphipoda; family Talitridae; genus Platorchestia; species Platorchestia sp. MABIK. Next base: position 68,726 of record JACJUY010000394.1, read on the forward strand.
AACGTTCATCGCTCCACTGCAGCCGCTGCTGAGTATTTCCCCATAGACGACAATGTAAACGCATAATTTAGGGATTTTTTTGGCTGGAGAAAGAAAGTCGATTAGTTGGAAAAATAAAACATTGAAGTGTTCGGATGTAAAATAATTTTAATTCGGGAATTATGAGTTTCTAAAAATATTTACAATTGTTTGTTCAATATTCTTTAAATATCTATAATTCAGTGATATGCGTGACGATAGCACTGATGAACAACCTATTTCACTCTTGCTGCTAGTCGATCTCTCTAAAGTGTTCGACAGCGTTGAACATAATAGACGTGTACGAAAAATGTTGAACTTAGGAGTCGACGCGCAATGGTTTGAAAGTTACTTGTCAAATTAATCTCATGCAGTCTGCTTAGAAAACAAATTGTCCCCATTCATACAAAACAATTTTTGTGTTCCCGAAGGATCCATTCTTGGTCCGCTGCTGTTTTCTATTTTCAATAATGATTTCCCTCCAATGTCTTCTAACACACGGAGCTGAATGTATGCAAATGATGTTCAACTTGCAATAACAAGTTCTGTATCGGAAATACCACAGACGCGAATTAACGCTGAAACTATACTGACTATCCTGAAACCATGGTACGACCGAAGTGGTTTCAAGTTAAATGGTAGTAAAACGCAGTGCTTTATTTTCTGATCCAAAGATGCTATTCAAAAATTTAAGATCTTTCTCTTGCATGGAAGGGCATCGCCCTTCCATGAAAATGTCGAGGGTTCGAATCCGAGCGCTGCGCGGCGATTTCCCAGTTGGGTATAAGGGAAAACTCAAGCACAATACCCCACTCAACCCATGTGTTGGAAATGGGTACCGGCTGTACGGGGGAAACCGTCATGGTGTCCTATTGTTGTATATTGGATATTGCATGCATTGGGGGCTCCGGAAGTCTTGGTTGTGCGTTTGGTTCCGGAAGTCTTTGTTGCGCTCCGAGCTCCGGAAAGTTTTTGTTACTCGCTCTTACCTGACTTCCGGGCAAGACTAGTTTTATAAAAGAAGTTGTAACCGATAGTCAGTACACAGATAAGTGGGTAGCAGAGTGTTTCATTTCTCCTGCCTTGGTAGGTTTAAGCTACTGAAGCTGTAGTTTGCAGCTACAGCTAACTAAACCTCATGTTGTGTTGAAAGAAAATACACAACACCTATATATAATGTTAGTTAAAGGGCTTTTTAAAAACCAATACACAAGTTGATATGTATCAGGCTTGATTGGAAATAAAGCATCCTTAGAGGCCGATGTTTGTTGCAGTAAGAACTGATAAAATTGATGCATCAGAAAAAGTTAAAAATCTAGGTATCTGGTTCGATATAAACATGTCCTTCAAATCTCACGTTGATAATACTTGCAACAAAATTTACCGAGCTTTGATGTTTTTTCATCGTATAAAGAGGATGTTCTACGGAAAATTTAGATTATTGGCCATTCAATCTCTGGTGTTATAGCGCATTGAATACTAGAGCATAGTATGGGGAGACTTTCCTCAATACCTGCGAAGGGATACAAAAGTGCATGAATTTCGCAGCCAAGGTGGTATGAAACGGTAATTTCGAAAGAAGTGATCACGTAACCTCTCTCCTTAATAAACTCGGCTGGACTCCTATTCAAGAAAGGCTCCTCATGCAGAGAGCACAATACGTATTCTCCTCGTTATATCTTCCTCAGAGCAATGCTGAGATGGTGCGTTTTCATCCACCCACTGTAACCAACCAAAAGCTGGACAGAAACAATAATGTCTTAATTGACTATCGTTCATCTCATATAGGGCAGAAGGCTCTGACAATATCAGGCGCCTCACTGGGGAACAAACTTCCCCTGAGCATTAAAATCCCTCATAGACTGAGAGAATTTAAAACCAAAATAACTCGTCATCTTGCGTCTCTACCATAATTCTTAGTTACAGAACATACTGAATAAGTCTTGACGAATCTCATTTGCTGAGTATCTATACTGCTGAATAATCTCTCTTGCTCAATGTTTTATAATTCAACACATCACACAACAGTTTTGAAGTATGCGTAGGGATTGTGATTTGATCTCCTATACGCTGGGATTTGCAAACATGCCTTCTTGTAAATGTGTGTACGTATATGGGTGGATGAGCTCATATGGGTGTGCATATGTGCACATATACCTGCTTGCACTGGACTAGAAACTAGCATATAAACTATAAATGCCGCCCTTTTTACCCTCTCAACTTCTAACACTGCCCAACACGGCATCTCAATTTATTATTGTAAAGCAATCCAAAGCTTATATGTCATGTTGATGTAAAATGTCATATTTTCAACCCAGAAAGTTCAGTATCTTTATTGCTTTCATGAATTAACAATCTCTATTCAACCAAAATAAACCAGCCACAGGATACATTTTATGTCTTTCCTCTCCGTTTTTGTGCAAGCATCAAACTAGACCGCCATGGTACTTATGTATGTTTATCAATTGCAGACATTCTGCGCCATATTTCTAAGATAATGTGATTTTTTTTCTAATTTAAAACCCTTATAGGACATTCATGTTCTCTTTCTTATTCACTTCCAAAAATGTTCTTGTTAGGCTTGTGTAGTGCAAATTAACATATCATCTCTTACGCTCTAGAGTAAATTACAACAACCGTACCTAGGCAGTTGATCTCACGTATTTCAGCAATTATGCTGTACTTGGGAATCGTTGTAGAACAATCGTTTACAAATTTCTGACTCATGTGGGCTGTTTTGTGCCACTATTATATGTACGGAAATTTCATAAATTTCATGGCGTGATAAACGATATTTTCTTCGAGTCCCTTGATTGGAATGCTAGTTTATGTTGACTAGTTTGCGCTGATATTTGGGCACATGCTTACTTGTGTACACGTGTACGTGTGCACGCTATGTGTGCACAAGTACACGTGTACGTGTACGTGTGCACACATAGCGTGCACACGTACACGTGTGCGTGTGCGTGTGCACGCTATGTGTGCGTATATGGGTGTATGTGTCACTGCGTAACACATCATTTCACTTCATTATTGTAAAGCATTTATAAAATATACATAGATATTTGTTGCGCGATCACCCAAGTATGATAAATAAGACGCTTATCAACCAATGATCTTTTCGTTACAATATTTAATTAAACATAGTTACAATACTTCATTAGAAATTGTAAGCAGCAACACATACTGAAAAAAGTTATTACGAACCTCCTTTGCTCATTGTCCTATATTTCAGTACATCGCACAGCATTTTTGTAGAACGCATTTGTATTGTGATTGCCTCGATGCATAGATATGTATTTGTGCATGTGTGCGTGTTAGGTGCATGTACTCGTATGTGCGTGGGTATGTATGCGCATGTACCTGTGTATATATGTACATGTATATATGCACATAAGCATGTACTAAACTAACAACTAGCATTTGAACTAGAACTAGACTAGAGAACTAGAACTAGAACCAGAGAAAAATGTGTTCTTTTAGTTTACTTTAGGTTAGAGCATAAATAAAACATAAAAGAAAGAGAAGGAAAACAGCTTATTTTTTATAAAAATAGTACAAAAACCATCACTGGTGATTTAAATGTCTTAACACAAAGGTCCTTAATTGGCACGGTACATACACGGGTACCGTAATACCCATGTCAACTGTCAAACAAAAGATTGCGAGAAAAACGCGAAAATGTTTTCCCTTAGTAAAGTTGTTCTATGCTTGATAATGTATGTAAATCCGAGTAATGCAAAAATTTATACAATGCCAGTGGCGCATTAATGAAACCGCTTATGTTGATGCTTACTTTTTTTGAATATTTGCTTAGGATTTTACAGTACAGAAAAGAAAATAACGTTGAAATTAGAATAGTTGAATTTAAATAATTCATCGTATAAAAGAATAATCGGTCGACATTCGGAACGATCTTTTCTACCTTAGGTGTCGACATGTATTCGAAATAGCTTGCTCGGAGAAAATATTTTACCACACCACAATTTTGTGTCATTTCCTACGTAAATAGTGCTGACACCATAGAGTTCACTGGAGTCAGAAACAAGAAAAAAATTGTTGAGTAATATGAGAACCAAAAACATTGTCCAACACGAATGGACCAACACCAGGAGCTTACCATCAAAATAATGCTACAATAATAAACTCCCAAGCATCAGAAACGAGATATAGCAAATAAGACAACAACATTTTACGTCCAATAAAGTTGACACATAAAATGAATTATATTACTTTTTAGAATGTCGTGACATAAAGGCCCGTATTATTCGAATTCTTTACATTTTAAAATAAGCAAGAAATTATCTATTATTTCTTACTGAAACAATAATTTTAAAAATTCCGTATCAGTCAGTGCATAAAAAGCGACGTTTCCATGTAACCAACATCATCCTCTGATGGAAAAAATACAGAAAAATTTTACAGTCACGTTGAAAAATACGTAACTCTAATACTAAAGCTACACCAGACCCAAAAAATCCAAAATTTTTTATAAAAAATGCCTAGAAAAAATTTGCACCACCGGAAAATAGAATCACAAGACTAGGTAACAGCATTGCGCAGCGACTAAATACTAATGGTACAAGAGATATGGGTGAAATGGACGGTAAAGCGGATGCTTCAAACTCCTTACAATCTGCACGACTGAAGCACCTTTTCGGCATATTGATGGAAGCTTATACCGCCAGGTAGATTGTCCATGTGGGTTCCTCTTTAGGGCCCAAGTTGGTCAACTTCTACATATCCTACGAAGAAAACGAGGGTATGAACATTATGCCCGCAAAGCCAATATCGTAAGTCAGATACGTAGACGATATTTTCGTAGAAGTAGAGTGTAGAGCAGTTGGAGATGTTGACAAATTCGATGATAGAAAGTGGATGTTGAGTTTAACGAGCGCGTTGGGTGTGCATGGGGAACTGACATTTTTAGATCGCTTAGCTGAGCTGCACAGGGCACTTTTCATAGATCCGTGTATGTCAAGTCTTCTCATACTGATGAAACCATGAATTATGATTGTGATATTCTGCAAATGTATGAAGAATGCGTTATTCATACTTTGACTAATAGAAGTTATAAAGTGTGCAGCAATGGGCTAGTTTTCCCTCAAAAATAGTGAGAGGTGCCCGGTTGTTAGTTAAAAGCAATTTCCCTAATATTCTGACTATTAAACAATTGTTAACTATTAGAAAGAAAAGAAAGAAAGAAAAAAGTTTATTTCCAATAATGATGATACAAATTATATCATTGTTTTTAAAATTTCTTAATATAAAGATACTTAGTTGATATACGCTAACAGCAAGCGGTTGCTAAAAATCTATCCCTTTTAAAATTCCAATCATTCTTACGTATTTGGCATACCTTCCAAATAAGCATGAACATCAAGGGTGCAGGAGAGAAGATTATTGTAATCAGCAAACATGGCACAACTGACTCTTCAACAACGCAAGTTCATCTTTGAAGAAATGACGAAAATTGGATCCATCGCCGGGACTCAGAGGAAATTCTTCTTGGAATACCGATTCGAACCTAACAAAATAACGAATCAGAGAAACTCCCATTAGTGGTAATCCCAGCTTATTGTGAGAAACATTAATAAAGGAAGATCTGGAAGAAAATTTTCTTATAGCAAAGAGGAAAATGTTGGAATGTATCGCAAATCGTGGCGGGCATTTTGAATCGTGGGACTAACAAATTAAAAATAAAATTAAACTTTCTTCTCTTCAACAATACCAGTTTTATTTCCCTATCCTATTATTTGTGAAAAAGGTTATAGCAATATCAAAAGGTATACATTTTAAGCAACCACCCTGATCACACATGGGTGTCGTAACACACATGTTGAGAGTCGAAACAAATGATTGAGAGTAAAGCATGGGAAAATGCATTCCCTTTGTTGTGTACTCTACATTTGATAACACATGTAAATACAACGGTAAAAAATATATAAAATACCAGTGTATTTTATACATTTTATGACAATGCATTGTTGAAAACACAGTTATCAGTGCGCGCCTATACTGAAATGCAAGCTTAGGAACGTGCTATGTCAGGGGTTATTGTTGACGGTAAAATGGGTGAGGTTTGAATAATTCTCTGTGTAAGACTATGTAATATTCTGTGTGTAAGACTATGTAATATTCTGTGTATAATATATATACTGAACTATCTTTTCATTCCTACGTATCATGCAACTAGTACGTCAATTAACGATCTCAGAGAGAAAAAAAGATTTTACCATAACACAAATATAACGATACTTCCTACGCTAAAAATGCTGGCACAAAAGAGTTCACCGGAGTCATAAAAATGAAAAGGATGGTTACATCATGCTAATCAAAACATTTACAACATAATTTGAGCATTTAGTGAAATTGGCAACCTATATAATGCTGCTGTCAAAAAATACTCACATGCGTCACAAGCGAGAAATTTCCAAACAAAGCGAATAATAACATGATAGGACATGAATTAGAAGAACACAGTAAATGTCAAACAAAGTCAATACAGAAGATGAATTACTTCGGTTTTTAAAATGTTACAGTAAAAAGGTTCTTGGTTGATAAATATATGTGTGGGTGTCATAACGGCCCATTCTAATGCTTGTATAAGAAACGGAGAGAAAAACATATAAATGTGTTCCCATAGCTAGTTCTTCTAAGTTTGATTATGTTTATAAATGAATGTAATGAAAGAAATGTAAAATAATTTTGATAGTCTCTACATACATTGACATTTGAGCTTTGGCTCCTGTAAAATAAGGGAATAATGTTGAAAATGTAATGGTTTGAAGTAGATAATTTACATTCAGAATTATAGGACCGAAATGGCAGACATTCGAAAATATCTTTTCTTGCAAACAAAACATAATAGAACTAAGTTAACTGCCTCAAAAAACACGGTTTGAACCCTACAGAAAATTGATGATATTTCATTTATAAAGGCTTGGAAATAATATAGGGAAGGGATGTGTATGGTAACGTGACAAGTTGATAGCTAATAGAAAAAATACGGTATTTATAATGAAAATGGAAGTCGCTGGATTAGGAATTTTGCAGTCACTACTGTGCGTACATACATACGTAAATACCAGTATATTTGCAATCACATCGCATACGAACTCTACACGAACTTTGGATCGAAAACTTTGAAATGTAGGGTAATGAGTGGAAGAAATTCGTTATTACTTCTTCACTATGTACTGCGGCATAAAATTATCGTTGAGATGCAAAATGACGAGCCATTTTGGTCTTAAATTCTTTCATTGTTTTAGGGATTTTGATACTCTGTGGAAGTTTGTTCCACACTAAGGCGTCTGATTGACAGAGCTTTCTATCCAAAATCGGATGAACAGTATTTGACTGAGACATTATTTCTCCTTTGTGGATTTTGGTTGGTTACAGTGAGTCGAAATAGAGTTGGTGACAGTGGGGTATCTATTTGAGTCAAAAGCTGATAATATTTTCTTTCTTAATATTATTGCCATAACTATTGTTTGCGATGAACCAACAGTTATTTTTGCATGGGAGTCAAAAGATGATTTGCTATTACTTTTTTTTAATATTTTTAGACACAGTGGGAAAAAACTGATTGGTCTTCAATTTGATACTGTATCGATGTCTTAGGAAAAATTGCAATAAATTGGAAAAGGCATAATGCTGTTAATTTGATTCCAGTTTCGGATTTTTCGATCTCAGTTTTTGTTGAGTTGTGATGCAGTTGAGATTCATGTTACACGACATCATTTCAAGGAGACGTGATGTATCCGGATAAAAATTAACTCCAGTTATTTCCAGGTGTTCAACTTGAATCATGCACCGTATTCGTTGAAGAACTGAGACTTACTTTAATCAGATCTACAGCCATGATGTTCGAAGAGACATGCATCTGTCAACGTGAGTGGCCTTTTCATGTTCAGCTTCTCAAGAGAAAATGAATAACTGAAAAATAAAATACAATGACTAAAACAACGCTGGCTGTCTTGTTAAAACCCATCTATTCTCCCTATGTTTCACGTTATAATTGTGTTTTCCAAAATTGTGAATGAAATTCATGTGCAGGCATTTCTAACACTATTTGGAATAAACGCACGTACTGCGTGGCTTAAAGCTATGACAAAAAAGTTCAGCAATCGTCGAACGTCTGATTGTTTAACCCTCACAGGATAATGTTTCACACATACGGGTATTATTCGACCAGTAATGCATTCAATGTCAAAGATTGTACGAGGAAAGGCTTGAAAACTTTATTTTAAATTTGAATTTAGTCAAACCAAGAAAACTATTTCGTGAATGGTTATCAAAGAATAGTACTCACTAGTGAATCTTTAGTAAATAAAATATGCTAAGCCGATAGTCACGAAAGTCGATAGTCCTTGTTCGCTAAATAGACGGAAATTACTATTATCTTAAGGCAAAGAAAATTACTTTAATCTGTAGGACACAAGTCTCGCCCAACTATAAAAATGGATAACAGAAAATAATTCCGAACTTAACTATGACAAGAGTTAATTGCCAGTTGTTCCTGAATCATTTCTCGGACAAGTAGCAATTCTATTGGTGCCAAACCTTTCAATAATATTAGTCCCACAAAACTATGAACGGGATTAAAATCGATGTTCTGTTTATTTTTCACTCTCAAAACTTGTTTGTAATCGTCTATTCGGAAGGGAAATGGGTCACTAAAACAACAACAAAGGACAAAAGTTTACTTATCAGTTTCACTGATGTCACTCACATGAACTGGCAGAGGGAGACTCGAGGCAGAAGCAGCGTAGAACAGTAGCTGTCACATTACAATAATGTTGTTTAATCCAGGTGAGGTAACTGTCATGTAGTAACTACAGGTAACATCACTCTTAAGTATGTGCTGCAGGTAACGTTACTTCTATGGAATAACAAGTGGTCACGTTTCTATTGTATAGTATCTACATGCAATGCCATGTTTCTCTTGTGCGGTTACGCCAGGTAACGTTTATAATGAGTAGTAACCACAAGAACTGTCGATTTGCGAGTCATGCGAATTCTTCTTTCTCGAACTTCAACTTATAAAGATAAATATTAGTTCCAGTTATGCGCAGCCATTTTCTAACTTGAATCAAGCCCAACTATAGGCGAATAAATGTGGTTAATTTTTTTCCAGTTGAGATTAGGTTAGCACAAAACGATGTAGTGTTAATATCGAGTAGCAATTATTTACTCGTATGTACATACAAGAAACGTTACACTGTGTTACGATCAGAGGTACTCCATTAGGGACCACAAAAGCAATAATATTGGTAGCGCATATTTACAGAAAATGCCGCTGTTGTCAGAAAAGAGGGCCTGGAAACATCTCTAAAATTCAAATGATTTGCCAACAAATTTGCAACTATATTCCTGACGAGACTTGCGTCATTTGTACGTGATTGAAAGAAGCATTCTGTTGTTAAATGTGATTAAAGGGCTTAATGAGAGGTAGATGAAGTTAAATAATATTTCTGTAGGCTTGAAAACCTCCTGCTGTTCGAACTCTTAGCATAATGCATATTCTACAGTGTTGGATCGACGGGGTGCCCACGAGTAACGTTTCATATGGGGAATAAAATCAATCCTAGAATTGTTAAATTGACTCCATTAATTTAATGCCCATAGATCAAAAATTTTATGAAACTTTTGACTAACAATGGTACTATCTCAGTAAAAGATGCCATGAAAACATCAGTACTCTCGCCAGGATCTGACTGAGGCTGACAAATTAGCACTTCGGTTCAGAAGTAAAGATCTGGGGTTATGGGGACACTAAAGGTGCGTCTCTCAGATTATGCGTAAAATGGAATAAATCTTTTTGAAATGTATACCAAACTTTGAAAAATATCAACTTCATATACGCCGTAAATTAGCCTCAAGCTTGATGTGCAATCAGAATCAATCATGTGCAATAGATGTACCTTCTTTTATGCCCTCCTATAGTTTAGTCCTATAATAGCCCCAAATGCGCTGTGCAAATCCTATAATATCCTCAAACATGCCACACAATTAAATCATAGCCCCAAATACGCCATGCAAATCCAATAATAGCCCCAAACACGCCATGCAAATCCAATAATAGCCCTAAACACGCTATGCAAATCCTATTATAGCCCCAAACACGCCATGCAAATCCTATAATAGCCCCAAACACGCCATGCAAATCCTATTATAGCCCCAAACACGCCATGCAAATCCAATAATAGCCCTAAACACGCTATGCAAAT
>JACJUY010000394.1:85165-107421 GCA_014220935.1 Platorchestia sp. MABIK
ACCTCACTCTTATCAACTAGTGACTGTTTTATTAACAATTTTAAAATAAAAAACAAAACTTGTAATTTACAAGATTTTCATGCTTGTATCCTGGTATCTGTGTGCATGTGTATGTGTGTGTATATACATGTATTTATACGTACATTCGTATATGTTTGTACTTTCAAACAAACACCCACAAAAGATCTTGAAACAGATTTTGAAACTGATCAACAGATTTTGAAACAGATTTTGAGAAAAGTTACGTTATTTTCGAAACATGATGCAAATGTCTTCAAGTGAGAAACATTAATAGGTGCCACTACGGTCCAGTTTAATGCTTGTACAATAACGGAGAAAAAAAGTCTAAATATGTATCCTATAGCTGCGCAGTTGAAATTGGATAGTGTTTGTTAATTTATGGAAGAAATAAAGAAAAGAACTTTGTGGAGTGAAAACACTTAAAACAGTTTACACGTACATTGACATACCAGCTTTGGATTTTATGAAATCAAGGAATCATATTATAGTTGCTTGTTGTGGCAGAAATTCAAAAATCATTTCGAGCGAGCATGGACGAAAGAAAACGAATACACTTATGAGAATTACACTTGGATGATTGCTTAAATGAGGACGCTTTAACCCACACACCAAGTTTACAAGACAAGATGCAAGTCGATTGATGAGAGATTTTGCAAGATCTGTTGTGGGTAAATGTATGAATGTTCAAACATATACGAATGTACGCATAAATATATATACACACACACATGCACACAGATACCAGGATACAAGCATGAAAATTTTGAAAATTACTAGTTTTGTTTTTTATTTTAAAATTGTTAATATAACAGTCATTAGTTTATAAGAGTGAAGTTCACATAAGATAAGAGTGATAAGTGAATGAAAAGAAAAGAAGGATAGGTGATAAGATAAGAGTGAACTTCACATGTTTCACATGACTGTAAATAGAAGAATGAAAAATACCCAATCTAAGCATGGGTTTTTGGAAACAAATTTTATTACCATCCATGCGATGAGCAAGCTCTGAAATTCATTGTGCAGGCTTGTGTACTTGTTTCTTGATGTGCGCGTTGTGCTATGTTTAGTATAACTTATTTTTGGCTAACCTTGTCTCTATCTATTCAAGTAGCGTTTTGTGACATAATTCATTTAGAAAGATCGTAGAATTTAATAAAATACTGGTCCTTAATATATATATATATATATATGGCGTAATTTGTAAGGGGTCTTTTCCAACTATTCACTTCAAACTAACTTTCTATTTCTGCAGTAGTGCTTTAAGAAAAACCTAATAAAACTAATTAAAACATTAGGTATGGAATTTTGAACCTCATAAATCTATACTAGGTTAATATTTAGTTGTTATTTTAACTCCGTCGTTATCGTTATTTGCTAATTAATTCTTTAAAATTTTTAGCTTTCCAATTTCCCCGATAATATTGATACTATCTAATTTTTGTTCATTCTTTCACATAAGGGAGGAATGATTTGAAATCATATCCAGTGTTTATAACTCAAAGCCCGCCCGTCGTTATACCAATTTAGGGCATCATTTTTTTTGTGTTCGCTCGTGTCACAAAATCAACGTTGGACGGGTTCGTTTCCCTTCACTCTGAGACAGCGCTTAAAAGTAAGGTGACCGCGGCATTCGCCAGCGCGGATTATGGAGCTAGGAAAACCTTGCTCTCTGTCATTCCCCAGGGAGCGTATGAGAGTTTTATTATACACTCACAAGTGAAGAATGAATTGATGTTTAAAATGAAATCAATTTCAAATTTTTAGGTGCAATAGTTTAGAAATTATAACGTACTCAAAATGAGCCTTGTAAAGAAAATCGGCTTACTATTGAGGGGGTAGGAAAACCTCTATCCATGCCTCCCCAGGGAGCGTATGAGAGTTTTACTATACACTCACAGTTAGAAAATAAATCGATGTTTAAAATGAAAGCATATTCAAATTTTTAGGTGCAATAGTTTAGAAATCATAACACAATCAAAATGAGCCTTGTAGAGAAAATCGGCCGACTATTGAGGGGCCAAGAGAGCCCCGCTTCCTGCTCCCCACAGGGGCGTAAAAAAATTGTAATTAAATGAAAATGTTGTACTCATCACGAGCATTAATTTGGTACTAATTTCAAGATTGTACGTCTTATGGTTCAGAAATTACCCTATTTGTCAAGGTAACTTAGATAGGTTCTCAAAAACGGCGAGCTGGTGCAGCCTAGCTCCAAAAGGGCTTCATGCCGCGACAGCGCCGCGTAATATACGTGCACCCACTTTCTAAGCGACAAGCTTCGCTGACATGCGCCCCTCTTGAATTGATGATCCATAGGACTCCACTCCGACACTTTATGATTTTAGTAAACATTTTCACTCTCTACAAATGTTAGCGGATAATTGGAATAGTATTGTAGTTTTCATTGGATATGCATTTAAAAAAAAATTAACCAGATGCTCTAACAACTTGTGAACCCAGCTTACGCACAATTCATTCGCATTTCTTACCAATAATCGCCGGGTACTAGTTTCGAATTAAATTTTCCTGTGCAAATAATTTACGCTGATGATATTAATCAGTGATTCAAGGATTAAACTTCAGAAATCTAAATCCTCTAATCATTAACCAGACTCTTGTTCAGATGTAGTAGAAGTGAAGCGTTTTCTAAGAGAGGGCAAAATGTTTTCATAAAAAATGTAAATGACTTGGTTTTGATGGGATTCTTTTTAATTTAGACAGTTTGGGTATTTTAAGAATTTCAATTCAGCATTCAACACATTTAAAGGAATTCGTTATAGAGAGGAAAAAGATATTTGAGCATTGTTGCATTTTTTTGTTCCTTGAAAACACGATGAAAACTTTTTTTACTGAATTTACTGCAGCAAAACACTATAAAGGCAAGCATGGGTATAAAATTATGCGAGAGCAGTTAAAAGTTTTAATTCTATTAAGATCAAAAGACATTTTGAAATGTCGACATCCGCACATGGTGTATCCGTGAGCGCAGGGAGTGTAGAGGAGAGAGCTAGAGCGAGGGAGTTGAGAGACTGCATTGCTGAATTAAACTTTGTGATTTTTCTTAAGTATAGAAAACATTTCTTAGGACTATTACTATGTGTAGGCTAATTTGAGCTTTCTAAAATCGAGCCGCTATTGGAGCACAAATGAAAAAATTACTCGGTTCAGCAAGCTAATGAGCAAACATGATGTTCTGCACAGTCACTAAATTGTGCACTTTTTCAAATTATTTGTTCTGATAACAGGTTGATTTTAGAAGTCAAACCACTTTGCTGATAAAAACAAAACCTCTGGGAGAGTTTATAAATACCTAAAGAATGACTAAGAAACCTAAGTGCTTTATTTTAAGCCTAATTCTTTCGTACAATAAAAATAATTGACATCCACTGAACTGTCAATGAAGAGGACTCACCTCTTCTCCGGTCGTCTCGTCGCCGTCAGGCAGCACCTGCAGCACCGTCAGAGAGGTAGCTGAGCCCGAACCGTAGGACGCGTACCAAAAGGTGAAGCAAACGTTCTCTCCTTCCAATGTGGGCGACGTCAGCCGAAGGGTTTGAGGGTTCGCGTTCTGGTTGAACACGTCGAAGAAAACGTAGCCAACTGCACGCAAAAAGAAAAAACGTTTTCGAGTTTGCAAAAAGTCCAAGAATGTTTGCGTGGAACGTAACATTTTAATGACTTGATGTTCGTTCACGAACGTATCTGATTCCAGGTACAAGTGCAGAGTGGGTGGCTCTTAATTTTTTGTGTTTCGAACCAGCTGTCTCAACATACGATTTCTTTGAATGGGACCATTTTCACTAAGCGAAACAAAGTAATCCTTACTCCTACCAAGTACATGTGCATGGGGACCTAATATAAATTAAGTACGTACGAGGTCCACCAAAAGTGTGGTCCGGCAGCGAAGTAGGACGTCGAGCTATGGACGCTGTAGCCCAGCGGAAGTCTGGGTCACTCGTCGTGTTGATCCAGCGGCAAGAGTCTCGCTGGAAATCGCAATCTCCGTTCATCACTGTAGCTTTCGGAGGTAAAGCTGCAAAAGAAATATTTTCCAGTTTTAGTGGGTCTGTAGTAATTTGGATTTGTCACTTTTCAGCTTTAAGAATAGTTTATAATTTTGTATTTCCTCTGAAGTAACTTTATGAAGCTGGAAGATAATATGTAGGGAGATTCATCCTGGTCAGTAGAGCGAGTACAAATTCAGTAGAGAGAGTTTGTTGTACCAGTATTGGGAGTGATCGACAGTGAAAAAGAACTCTTTGGATTCGTTGCGGCTGCATGCTTGTTTGTTAAATTGTTTTGATGTAAATAACTTCTGCAATAATTGCTTCATTTTTTTTTATCAGCACATTGCGCATAACTCGAAACAGTCAAACAAGCTCGTGAATAACATAAAAGTACTTGCTCCGGAGTACATTATCAATAAAATATGTTAAAACAAAATAATCAAAATCATTTAATTAACTGAAACCTAATAACAACATTACTTGATAATTCAAGTTTAATTCATATATGAGAGTACCGATTGCAAACGCAGCGAAAGAGAGTGACAGATTAGCTTTCAAAGATACGAGATTACTCTACACACTACCAAAAGAGAGAACAAAGCCATTTTGAAAACTGTTATGGCGTAGGAAGTGTGTAAGAGTGGCAAAGATATCCATCGGAAGTGAAGAATAGGCACAAGTTTCACGTCCGAACAAAAATGCCAAAAAAATGAAGCCACGCCGTCGCTATAGAGACCAACATTGAATTATTATGTTCTATTTCAGTTTGATGATAATTGAAAAGAGAGCTAAACTTGAAGCCTAACACCAAACTTTGACAATTAATGACCAGGATTTTTTACGTAGTAAATCACGAGCTACCAGCATCCGTGGGATGAAAAATCACCAAGCGTAAAAAACCACCTCATGCACACAAAACTGTATTCAGAGTGTGAATAAAATTTAGTGGTTTATTTTTGATAGACGAAAGGCCAGGATGACCAGCTCAACAAACATTCTTCCTTTTAATTTGAGGAAATTCGACGTCGGGATTGTCAGAATCATTCATTACATTTTATTCCACGAACCTCAAGATGTCAGTGATGCATTATTTAGGACAGATGTAGCAATCTCACAACTAAAATGAATATCTCACAACGCTCAACGATAGTTGTGTTGTAGTGGTGATTCTCGGACCAAAGGATCATGATTTCGATGCCATCATTCTATCACTGCTATAAATTGTTCAATTCATATGGCACGAAATAGCATCGCTGTCGAACTTTGACGAAGATTAAGTGGAAAACTATAAATTAATTCTCTGGAAAGTTAGGAATATAGAGCACATAGCAATTTCTATTTAGCTTGTTGGAAGCCCCAGACCTACAGTGTGTGTGTATGGAAAGGATGCTTAATTCTGTTGCTTGTATGAGGAGTTTGGTCGAAATGTTGAGTCGTTCTAAAATTGAAATTTATGGCTATTTCATTTCGACCAGTGGTTCTTAACCTTTTTTAAAAAATTCCCCACTTTTTAGTGAGCCAACTCTCCATTCCCCACCGCCGCTTTTCCTTTTACTCATCTGTGACATTCCTAACCCAGCAGTGCTGTCACTTTTACCCAAACATGACATACTCGTACAATACCTCTATATGTTTTTTTTTAATTAAAACAGTCTGTAAATGATTGTGATTTGTAAAGTAAGTCAACATTTAAATGTAATGTATTAGATTTTGAAATACCATCGATTTTTGTGGGTGGAAACAAATGCACATGATTCCCACCTGGCAACTCCGCCATTCCCCGCTAGTGGGGAATTCCCCACAGGTTAAGAACCGCTGATTTTGACTGACGATTTCGCGGTGCATACCGGCACATCTGGAATAAAAAATTTCAGAATACTGAAATTTAACTTACTAGTGCAATCTCCCATGAAGATGGTGATGTCGTCCAACCCGATGAAGCCATTACCTCTGGAGTGGCCCCAAGCACCTTCGAAGATTATTGCGTAGTCGGTGTCACTTTGTAACTAAACAGTAAGAACAATAGAACAAAGTAAATCATTTCGAGAGAATTGAGCTATAACCGCTATGAATATCTGCCTAGAGCCAATAAATCGATGCACATGTTTATAAGTTCATTTCAGATTTTCATAATTCGGAATCAAATGTAGGCATATCCATATCAAGAGCTGGGAACTAGATTCTAATAATATGTAGTAGTTATACTTCTTTAAGCAGGTGAAAGATGAGAGAAAGTGTACCTTGGCTTGAGCATATAGCCAGTTAGGACCCTGGTGGTTCATCAGAGACCAGATAGGAAGGAAAATTGTAGAGCCGTCTTGTTGATTCTCGGTCCACATATACACTGTGAGGGAACCGAGCGATGGAGTTGATGGTTCACTAGTTGGGTCCGATATGTAGTACCTGCAAAATGAAACATAGAATGATTTCACAAAACGATTAAAATCTAGGTAAATTCGGAAACTTACTGCACGATCAATGAAAAACGGCCGTATTCTGTATGTATCATGAGCACAGTAGATAGCGGGATACTTGGGCAATTAAGATAGTATGTAAACTTTCAAGTACAGTAAATAGTTTTTATTGACATCACACCCATAAGTGATTTCGTTAATTTTACGCCCACAAGAAATGCCTTCTACTGGTGTCACATCCATCAGTGAGGTGGACAATTTTAGAAGCCCACGCACTCCAAGTGACTCGATACTCACCAGAAAGAGACGCACATAACTTCAGCTGAGCCCTTCATGGTAGTGGACCGGAGCCAGGCGCGGTCACCGCCGCGCTGCACGGCGCTCCTTGGCACGATCATGAAGAATCCTGGATGCAAAACACCGACGCTTTTTATTCTCAAAATCACACATTCTCATCTATTTGCTTTCGATGAATTTCGTCATCATACGTTGATTTTTAAAGGGGTTGAAAAATTGTCTATCAAGAGAAAGTTTTGATCATGGGTTACAATCTGAACAAATGTTGAGACCCTTGAATTAAATAGTTAGAAATTCCTCAAGTGAAAATTCCCTCAAATTCGCTGACCGAAAATGGTGAATTTTTTAAACATAATTTCTTTTGAAATGTTATTGCATTTTCGACATTTGAATTCAAAACTACAAGTAAGATGAAGTTATTTATGCCCTTCGTTCAATTTTTCACCTTGTGGAGTGCCGATGGTGTGATCAGTTTTGGGCTCCCTGTTCTCGGAGGCGATGGTCCTGATCCAGTCGATCTCGTCCAGCCGGTCCCTGATGCCTGGGTTGATCCAGCCGCACTCGTCCACCTCGAAGGTGCAGTCACCCAGGTTGTTGCCGGCCACCTGAGGCGCACCTGCTCAGTCACGCAAAAAGTTCATGGCAGAAATATTTCATAAACTGTTTAGATCTCCGTGCGCTGAGCCAAGCTCAGAATTTTACGAACTGCTCATCAACAATGACTGCAGTTTAAAATAATGTCACTTCAGCATAAAATCTGAAGTGTTTTACACTTTTATTTCCCTATTTGTTACAGTTCCTAGCCTTAATAAAGCTCCAAATCGCGTATCCTGTTGCGGCATATCTGACGTTTGTTTTCGGATCAGTCACTATTTATTTTACTAGATGACCACCTTTGTGCTCGGAAATGACCATACTTACTCGGGCATGGGCCCTGTATGATGGAGATATCATCCAGTGCGATGTCTCCGAGGTTCGTGAGACCCACTTCACCTTCGAAGGCGATCTGCTCATAGAAAAAAAAATTGTGTCGGAATGAATCAGATTTGCAGATTTGCCGAAAAAAATTGTGCCTGAATTTGTGTCAGAATGAATCAGATTTGAGATGAACTCAATATCTGATGCAGGCAATGATATTGAGTTAATTACGAGGTGCAAGATCAAGCCTAAGTGCATTCTACATTTTCATGACATAGACGCTTGGCACGGCTTCCCCATTCAATAACGTTTACTAAATGTATAATGTAACATAACAATCAGACCAAACCAACTTTGATTCTAACAAAATGTAGACGTAGGTTTTTAAAAACGGTAACTGAGACTTTAAAGTTGTTATTTTTTCACAGCCAAAGCGATTTTAATAAAAATTATACATTACAATCAATTACTCTTCATAGCACGTAAACCTCGATAGTTCGTGGGTCGCTAACCTTAAAAGGCGTGGAAGAGGAGATGGGCACCTGTCCCTGGTACCAGATCTTGCCTGCTTCTCCCGAGATCTCCCAGATGGTCTGCGACTTGCTGTCCTGCGTGTTGATGATCAGCACCCGCAGCGTGCCGATGCCCACACCGTGCATGTGCGTCCAGAACCTCATGCACAGCGGACTGTCTGGGTCTAGAGGGCAAAACAGAGCTCTGGTTGACTTGCTTTTCCGTAACTCAAAGTTTTCTGGTTACAAAATAGCTCAGAATGTTTACGCTACATTTCTGACCGACTTCATTTTTGTGTATCAGTTATGTTCATTCCGTAGTTGAAACAAATGCTGGTCACGATGAGAAATTGTACTCTTACACCGTAACTAAATCACGTGCACGTGATCGTATTAGGTTATTGTGAGCGATTATGGCATTCGGGCTGCTGGGTACCAAAGAGTAACAACGCTCTTTCGTAAGTGGTGCTGTGTTTCTCAAAAGAGGGCAACGTACGTTAATGTTTCCCTACCATCTTTATGATGACCCCAAAGGTAAACTTCACTGTGCTTATTCCCATTCCTAAGACTTTGTGTTCTCATAATAGAAGGGTAAAGATTCAGTTATTTAACGTTGAAAAGCATTATGAAGCGTTTTAGGATTTCCTCTTTTGATGGATACCAAATTTCTACAAGCGTTTCGAGAGGTGATTTCAATTGCTGTATTTTTGTATCTGCGGTTGATGTGAAATTTTAACAAGCGCCTCAAAAAGTCCTTTCATCTGTTGTATTTTTGGATCTTCAGTAGATCCAAAATTTGATCGGCTCTAGGGGTGTTCTCACCTGTTGCCTGGAACTCTTCAGTCATGAGCCGAGCGCGGTCACCAGGCCGGCGCGGGTAGCTGGAGTCGATGACGGCAAAACCGCCCGTCATGCCGCCGTTCTCGGACGCAGACCGATCGCGTGGAGGACCGGTAGACTGGCTCAGGCTGCCGCGGCTCTGCGGTACGCAACGCAAGTTTCTCAAGCGCTTGCCAGCAAATATTTCCTGGCTGTTCTAGTCTTCTACTTAACGAGTAGGCTGTTCTACTTAATGAAATAGATCCTATGAGTAATGGAAGCATTCACTCGGTGTTTTCATGAGTGTAAACATTTTATATTATACGATGTTTTCTTTGATATCTTCAAGTATTTGTACTTGTGGACGTGGTTGAATTAATTTTTTTCATGATAGTAAACTTCCAATACACAATTCGATTGTAAATATTTGGTGCCAATATCTTTTTGACCAAATTTTCCTCGCGCGTTTTCGATGAACTGCATATTATTTATGCAAAGAACAACTTTGATTTTAAGAAACGATTTACGTCCAATCCCAAACCAGGACAAATGACTATCATGTTGGGAAGCCTTTTCAACTCACCAAGAACTTTGTTATTTAAGTTTGAGATTGGGTGTCGTTTGGAACAAAAAAAAAGAGCCCGCACGAGCCTAGATTTCACCTGAGGTAAAGCAGTGAGACCAGGAAAGCAAAACATGAATACCTGCATGGGAGTCAAAGCATTGAAACTTGGTAGGCAAAAGATTGACTCCTATATACACGTGGTAACATTAAAACACAGAAGACCAAATTACGAACACTGGAAATCAAAGAGTCAAGACCTGGTAGGGCAAATTTAGAATGCAAAACCTCGAGGACTAGAAGGTAAAACATCGAGACTAGGAAAAGCTGAGCCACACACCAGCGACCAGTCGAAGTCGTCGGTTTCTTCGTCTTGCACCCAGCCGCAGGTGCCGGCTTCGAATGTGCAGAACGCGCCGCATTCGCTCGGCTCGGCAAAGTTTAACTCATCGATGGCGATGAACCCTCGGAAGCGGCGGTTGAAGTCTCCTTGGGACACTGGAATGCCCTCAACGATGATCTGAGAACGCAAGAATAGTTTATGTCGTAGCATGACCGAGTGAGAGCGAGGTAGGGAGGATCATCGCCAATAATAGTTATAGTGCTATTGCTTGGGTATATCATGCGCTGCAACTATATTGCTCTGCTATAGGTGGGAGGAGGGAGCTGTGCTTAGGAGGGTGGTCTCTTATAGAGGCGAAAACTTGTCAAAAGGTGGCCACTCCTCGTCTTGCGGCATGGCAGTGAATGCCCATCGTATAAAAATGAAAAGAAAAACAACGTAGACTTTGAGGTACGATCGAACTTCTGTTCCTGATACCTTGCATAAAGCCTTAGGGTGCTTTACTGCTGCTGAGAATGTTGAGAGCGGGCGTTTGTATAAAAATGGCAACACAGTAATTAAAAAACACTTGAGTATATTTTTTTAAATGGATGACAAATTGCTTTCTAAATCAGAATGTTTTCGTGAACTGGCATGTGATATTTGTTATGCTCTCTAAGGAATGACGAAATTACTGAAAAGTCCCCTCACCTTGGTCCATGGGTGTATTGAAGGATGTGTTCATTTAATGACTAACTTTAATGAACCATTGCGCATTATAGTGCCACGTTTGAATTGTTACCTCAGTCAAAAGCACCAGTATACAAAGAAGTTTGGAAATAACGACACCATTGAGTTAGCGTAGGAAAAAACGCAGCGATAAAAACCACCCAGCGACTCAGCATGAAGCATCTTGTAGGTGTACACTATTTGCCCTTGCGCTGCGTTTTTTCTTACACAAACTCAAAGGTATCCTTGATTTCAAACTTATTTGTCCACTGTTGTTTTTACCTGACGTAACAGTTCAAACGTGGGCCAATGATAGGCAAAACTGAGCGCCACTCACAGCATGAGGCATGTTGTAGGTGTACACGATTTGGCCTTCCTTCCACTCGCCGAGGGTGACATCACGGGCCTCCCAGAGCACCACGTCCCCACTGCCGTCGTAGTCTCGCAGGAAGTGCAGGAACGAGTCGAAGTTGTGGTCTGTGGGGCGTGGGTCGCACTGCGCTTCCTCTCCTGTTGGGGAGGTTGTTGCGCCAGGGCCCTCGGTGACGGTGGGCTTGGGCTTCAAGTACTTCGCTTGGGGCATCGGGTGCAGGAGAACTCGAACTCTGTCTGCGCTCAGGCCACCAATCGCATACCTGCGGGAGAAGGTGAAGCGTATTTCCTTAACGCGTTTGTTGAGAAATTTTGGTATTAGTGAATGGTGATCGTTAGAGCGGATTGTTGAACCACATTTTATTTTTCTGCCGACGATTAAATTTTCTTTGGACTGATGTGAAATACTTAGCTACTGTAAGATTTTTTTAAAATCATGAAATAATCAGATTTTGAAATGAATATAGACTAGTTCTCGGCAGCAGTTCGTTCAACGTATGGTTGTGTTACTTAAGGTTACACAAGAACAAGTTTGAGCGTGGCGGGGTGAGAACTCAACTCACAAATTGTTATTTCATGATGTATTTATTGATTGCGTTGGAACAACACATGGCCTTCTAACATTAGAAAAATCTCTCATTTATGTTCGGGAAGTTAAACGCTGGTACATAATATAATTTTTCTTTTGAATAAGTTTTATTACACATAAGTGAACAGTACTTACATAACTAAAAGCTTTTGAGTATAGGAGAACCCCTTACATGATGCCACGCAAAGATAATGGCACACCGTCTCTCTGTGTCCAAATAGAACAATGAGTTGAAGTGTTAGAATTTTCAGAAATTAACGAAAGGAACTCACCAGTACTTGACGCACACGCCCTCGGCTCCTGTGGAACCTGAAGAAAACAGCGGAAAAATTAGCAGGGTGTTTTTGCCCTGGTTGATGCAATGTGGATTCGCTGATAAACATTTCATAAGCACGAATTTACTATCAAAAAAGAAGTTCAACTATCAACTGATATATTTGAATTTACAAAAAATGGATTTAGCTGAGTCATAGCTTTGAAATTGCGATTCCGCTTTCGTGCGTTACTATTGGAATCATTTGGTGGGCTGTAACTCCTTTGAACTTGTAACCAGCTGAGATTCTTTTTTCTTAGGCACAATATCTTCATATTGAGGAATCTCTTGGCGTTTCATGGCGAATATATCTAATTCAGCAGTTTAAATGGCACATGAATTATTTCAAATTTTGAAAAAAAATATAACCCAGCGAAGAAAACACTCGATGCATTATCTCGGTAGAAGTTTCGACAAGCGCACAGTCCGAAATAATATTGATTTGAGATGTCGACTTCCAACATGACTCAGACAGATTCTAAAACATACATTGAATTCCATGCACACTTTCCTATTAAAATGAGCTGGTCAAAACTTGATTCTAGCGTCTATTGTATATTAGCAATGGTCATGTTTTTAAGTGGATTTCTTGAATCTGGAAGACACAAATCTTGTGTTTAGTCAAAGTTACCATGGTGAGCAAAACGAGGCATTTGAAGCCTGCTGTGCCAATCGCCTAGAATTGCTTAGAAATGAAATGATTTTGAAGAAATAATTTACATGCTTCATTTCAAAGACCTTCTGTGTCACAAATGATGTCTTGATCAATATTAGGCATGAAAGAGCCAATGAAAGTAATATGTTGGTGGACCTTAAACAAGATGTTAAAATATTTATTTACCTTGCCGTATTTCAAATTTCAACCCTGATCGACCAAGTTCTTTTACAGAATGAGCTATACATTTCAGTTCTCTATCATTCGGAGTAACATTATGTATCTCTATCACATATTTCTTAATTTTTAGTATAGGTAACGAAACATTGAGTGCCATCACATATAATAAAAATATTCGAGGACCACGAGTACAGAATGTATCTCACATTTTTCTTAATTTTCATCATATTTAACAATACACTGAGTGCCATTATATGTTTAAAAACTATTCGATGACTATGAGTACAGACGATGCTGCAGGTTTCGTTCCCAGAAGCGAGCACATCGCGAAGATCACGACACCCGTCGCTCACCCTGCAGCGGTGAGATGAGCATGGCGGACTCGAAGGCCACCGGCCCGCGGCTGGTGTCGGTCTCTTCAGAAGTTTCGAAAACAGCGTAGCCTCCTGGAAACCAACGAGTATCCGATGATATTTTGTAAATTTATGCGATACGTTAATTTGCATGAACCGAAACCATTTTATGTAGAAATTTTAAACGCTTTGTAAATGAAAATCGAATAGTTTGCTATGTCGCCTTGATAACTCATTAGGTTAATTATTTCATTCAATGTTTGCAGTTTTTCAGAAAGAAACCACACATAACGAATAGTAAAGCCCTCAACTATTCTTGAATTGATATAAAAGGCGAGAAATATTGCATGGCGCTCTTACGAAAAAGTAGAGTGAATATGAGATGGGGTGATTATCAGAAAATAGAAAATATAGAAAGACTTGAAAATCACCGTAAGGAAAAGAATATATTTGTTTACAATCGTACTGCATCAAATGGCAGAAGCGCGCAGACGAAAACCAGCTCCAAACTTTCAAACATGCAGAAAAAAATACAGAAACTGGGGAGAGTTTCCGATACTGAACATTATCGATTCTTGTAGGAAGGAGAGAGTTGCAGTCACAACTTGTCTTTACATGTCACATCTTTGGTACGACATGCACCAAAAGCCCTACGTTTACTGAACCGGTCTCCGTAAATCCAACCATTCACTCAATAAACCTCAAAATTTGCAGCCGCACTCACCGAACTTGTCTCCATAAGTGACGTCTTCAGTAGGTCCCCCCATCCAGTAGGCATTTTCGCCCCGGGACGCTCGCCATTTGAGCGACGTGACGTTTACGTTCATCCAAGTGCAAAGCACAACGTCCTCGTTGGTGCCGAAGTCGCAGGTTTCTAACGGGGTTTTACAAATTTTTAATGAAAATGATCATGGAGTGGCTCATCCTCATCCCTATCTGCATGTGAGTTATTAAATTTGTACGTTTAATTGAGAAAAAAGTTTTCAATGTTGCTTGGTGAAAATTTTTTATATATTTATTTAATATAAAGTTATTTCATATTATTATTTCATGTTATTATTTGTTATTATTAAAACACAACAGTGATGAACGGCAAGATCAACGAACATTATGACATTCGTACAATTGCCAATGATGTAGAAATTATACTAATAAGTGGTGTTAAATTCATAGAGAACCATGAATGATGAGTGGGTTAAATTCTTATAAAACAATGATTGATAAGAGGGGTTAAGTTCCTAGAAAACCATACTTCATAAGTGGGGTTATATCCCTAGAGAACCATGTATGATTAGTGGAGTTAAATTCCTAGATAACCATGTATAATTTGTTAGTTTATTAAACAAGTTCAAAATTGTTGCTAACTTTGCCACCAAGTTACAATACAGGTTAGTAGAAGAGCAACTTGAACTGGAAACCTTCGTTAAATAATCTATAGATAGTTCGTAGAAGGGAATGTACATTATCAAAAACGTTGTTTCTTTTTCTTATGTATGTGAGTGAAAATGAAATCTAATTTGCATAGATACGATACCTTATAAATGAAATACATACATATATATACACATTTGTCCGTGTAGATGTACTTATATCAAGTTTAGGCTCTTCAGAAAACCTTGGAATACATACTTCTTAATTAAGAAAAAATGAAATTTCCACGATTCTAAAGCATGAAAATGATTCTATGTGAGCCTAATGTTGACTAATCTCTTTATCCAGGTCTCCAGTAGGACTTCTGAGAAACTTTTAATATAAAGAAATAACCTAAACTAGAAAAGAACAGCAAAGTGACTAAATCTGAATTTAGAGTTACGTTGTTTAATGTAATCTGTTTGAATACCAATTTGCATACTTTAGTTTTTCCAAATCATTCCTGAAGTAATTTCTAGATAAAATCCAGAATAGTTAGTTCAAGTTATAAGTAGAGATTATTAAAATTACGTCAACTCAAAAAGCTCAATGGTGTACAGCAACTACGTCGAAGACACCCAAGAATAAATAGGTCGATACACATTACACAATGAGAGTGTGCGCGTACCAAGTTCAACATAATTTCTTTGCTTGTGCTGGAACAATTAACGTCTTTGGATCGATGTGAAAGATCAGCCAATAAATTCTGCTATACTTTGTCACTTGTACAGTTACTGTCAGTTGAATTCGTTTTTTTTCAATACTTCACACCAAATGTTCACAAGTAAGAATCATTCATGAGCGCCGTAAGGTGTGAGCTGCAGTCTGCAGTCGCATTTGGTACGGGCGTATTTTGCGTGTAGGAATACTTATGAGGCGCTCGGCTCCGTTTCTGTTCAGATGAAGGAGCGTCGGCCAGCGGCGGATGAGGCCATGCAGGACAGAAGTACAGACAAGGACAATAAAACTACAAGAAGTAAAGTACAGATATATTGCCAAGGAAGGACAATCACACAGTATATGGTTACATAAACTCCACACATGGGACGCTAGTGCAAATCAACCAAGGATTTTTTCTAATCATCTTATACGGACATGTGCTCGAGAAAACAAAGTAAATCTTTCAAAACACTAATGAACCCCGCGCGGGCTTCATTTCTTATAAATTTTTCAACTTGACAGGCTCGACGGATTGAGTTTATGAAGTTGCAATTTTTTAGCATGATGGTGGAAACAACTTTTTTTGCGAGCTAGAACTGCGAGCGTTCAACTGTTCAATTGCAAAACACATAACTTCTTAATTTAAAACTTATGTGTATTATAAATCATGTCTTTGTTCAGAGTGAAGAGGTCACAATGATAGGAAAATAATCAGATTGTAACGAATTGATTATTGGGATTAAGAAGAAAGAGTGAGCCAAGAACGTTAATCTTGAAAGAAAATTGAAGAACTACACTAACACTTCCTCATCGCTGTTAGATCTTCTAACGATTAATATATGGAGCGAGAAAATAGTTTAAATTTTGTTAGGGAAGAATGTAAATTATATTGTGTCTAGAAAGTGAGAGAAGATATTGAAAAATCCCATCAGCATTGCGTTCAAGAATTTGTGAAACATGAACAACCCTCATGTGACCTGTAGTTGGAAGCTTGCGACTAATTTTGGAGTAAAAACGTGAAAAATAGGCTCTTCTCATGGAGAGACACGTCATAAAAATAATATATCATTAATGCGCGGTTTTAAAGTAAAATGATGAACTTCCTTTACGCATATAAACTTTGAGTGCGAGTAAAATAACTTTAGTTTATGCTGGTGAAACAAAGTATCTCTAACTTGTTGACCAATTGGTTTTCGTGAAATTCTCAATTATAGACTAAATTTTTCCTCATTATTTATTTTCTTGACTCTAGGTTTAAAATTGATAACATAGAAGTGACATAACTTTCACCTGAGTAGAAATTTAATTTGAAATATATTTTTTACAAGTTTAGACAACCAATGAATACGATCTCATTTTGAGTAGAGGAAGCGTGATGGAAACAGCATTTAAAAAAGTATCTCTTACGTCACCTTTTAACTAATTTAGCATTTTCTTTAAATTAAACAAAAATTCAAGACTATCTATTCCTACAAAAAGCTTTTCAAGTGCAACGGTAGCAAATTGGAAGAAGAGGTAGGTTAATGTAAATCGAACAAAGCAACTGACCTCGTAGACACAAGTTTACATTTATTTTCAAGCTGTCACAGTTACGGAAGACTACTTTACGACAAGTGTAGTAGTCTTAGTCACGTTACAAAAGCACCAAGCAGTAAGGTATACGTAAGCAAATAAATCGAACGACATTGTCAACAAATTATTCTATTAAGACGTTTGTCGGCAAATAAATGGAATAGCGCCACCAAATAAATTAAATATAGTGTTAATGGTGTTAGCAAATACATGAGACACTGTCAAGGAGTATGTTATTAGTATTACACCAAAAAGCATCAGATTGAAAGAAGATGAACAAAGCTGAACTGTAATACCTTTCATGAGCTCTTGATCTACCGGTCTCTCCTTTTCCTCGGTTGGGAGCAATAGAGGGTAATGCGCGATTTGGTGAGTTGCGGAGGGACTCGGAAGTCTCGGAGCCGGGGTTGGAATGGGCCAAAGAGTTGGACGGATTCTGGGCTCGGGAGCGTCAGACTCGGATGGCTTCAGAGATGTGACAGAAGGAGCAGAAGAAACCGAAGAAGTGGTAGAGCTTGCGATCATTGTACTTGTTGATGAGGAGAACTGCGAGGGCACAGTGACAGGTTGGTTCGTTTGATCAGAGTCTGGTTTTTGGCTAGTTTTGGTAACCACTGACTCTGTTGAAGTCGTTGCAGACTTTTCTGGCGTACTTGAAGAATCCAACGGTAAACTTTCAGTTATAGGTCGATCGGTATAATCTTGGTCAGATGTTATCGCAGCCTTTGTATTTTCAGTCTCAAATACAGAAGATTGTGTTGCAGATGCAATTGGTGATGTTTGTAAATCGGAGACAGACTTCGCTTCTGCAGCCGTGGTTTTTGAAAGATTTGGTATAGGATATTTTTGAGTAGTGAAATCGTTCAATTGTGCCTCTGTTAAGGACAATAAGGTTGTAGATTCGTCTCCATTGGTAGATTCCATTCTAGAAGTAGTTTCACGAAGTGAAATAGTGGTCTCAGTACTGGGGTTTTCAAACTCTGTTGAAGTGCCTTGGAGAGTAAAGGCGTCATCTGAGTGAGGTGAGGTTCCTGGACTTTCGGTAGTAAGAAATTCCTGATGGAGAGTGCTCAGTGATCCTGGATTTAAAACCTCGGGAACAAATGTGGACTGATCTGTAGGAGCCTCGGGAATGGGAGAGGGGTTTGGAGTTTCGTGCTGATTCACTTCATCTATAAAATTATCTTCTTCAGAGTCAGTAGTGGGCAAAGTAGCGACGGTAACTTCTGAACCGTCGAAAGTACTGCTAGGAATGGTGATATTTTCAATCACGGGAGTGGTCGACGAAGTTTTTTCTTCGGGCAGTGTCGTTGGAATTGTGGGTTGCATAGATACTTCTTCACTTCTTTCATTTGTCGTGTATTCAACTTCAGCTGATTCAGTAATACCCTGATCTGTGCCAGGGTCCATGAAAGTCGACGGGATTGTGGAGGGAATAATGGTGTTGGAGAGTTCGTTTTCTGAGGGTTTTGGAGTAGACCAAGTAGAAATATCATCAGGCAACGAAGGAATAGAAAACAAAGTTGATGTACTGCGAGGTGCCTTGGTAGGTTCATGGGTCGTACCAGATAAACCAGTAAATGTAGTTTCGTGCAGTTGCTCAGTAGGTGAGAAACCTAAACCATCAACATTACCTTCATCTACTTCTGAAACTGATATTCCTACAAACTGGTGTGCATCTCCTGGCAAAGTTACCTTTGGTGAAGAAGTTACAATTGGTGAGGTTGCAAAAGATTTAAAAGTAGTAAATTGTGGTGACGATACAAGCGGTGGAAAAACTGCATTTGATGAGGTTTCAGAGGGTGAAGTAATGCTAAATGGAGAATTAGTAACGACTGTATAATGAGTTTTGGTATTGGGCGCGTAAGTTGTTGGAGAAGACTCCACAAGTGTACGGTCTGCATTCCGCGTGGAGGTTTCAAATGACGAAAAAGTGACAAATGATGGATAAGCTTCTGAAAAAGGGAAGTCTTTAACTGGTGGGGTATGAAAAAGAAAAGGGATTTCGAATGGAGATAGGGGTATAAATTGTGGTGGAGTTTGAAATGTAGGCAATCGATCGATTGGCGGAATAGCTCCGAATGGTGGAAGCTCTTCGATTGGCGGGGGAGAATAGTTTGACGACGAACTTTTGTTCGGGGGACTCTCCTGTGGGTGAGTAGGCTCTGAAAAGGTTGTTTGGGAAGACGCAGGAATGATTTCTCGAGGCAAAGACGTAGTAAAAAATGAAGTAATGGTGTCAAATGACGGAAATATTGTTCTAAGGTCTAAGGTTGAAGTCACATTAGATTCTGTAGTTGTTTTGAATGGTAAATGAGTTGATTCACGTGACTTAGAACTTATTAAAGATGATGCGGTAGTTGATTCAAATGAGGTTGAAGTCGTTCCTGAGAGCGAAAAGTTGGAACCAGGAGGTAATGTGGCAGTACCAAAAAATGTAGGCGAAATTGTTCCAATTGTTGACAACGTCTGTTCAGGGAATGGCGTATTTTTTCCAAAACCTAAAAGCGTTGTTTTCGAGGATGTTGACGTTGATTCAGATGGTAAATTGGTTACTTCCATGGGTAGTGAAGTTGCTTTAAAAGACAAAGGAGTGGTAGTTGAAGGTGGAGTGTTAGTTTCAAACGTTTCAGAAGCTGATTCAATTGGCAAAATTGTTTCAACTGATGAATTTGGTCCAAGTTTTGAAGAAGTTATTTCAAAGGTAGGGGTAGTTGTTGTTAACAACGATGAAGCTGCTTCAGGTGACGTCACAGTCGATTTTCCGTTTTGTGGAGAACTTAATCCGAATAATAGAGTTATATCTTGAGGCAAGGTAGTTGTTTTTAAATTCAGCCGAGAAGTCATCCAATGCGATGAAGATGAAGTTTCAAGAGAATTAGTAGTGGGTCCAAATTGATTAGAAGTCGCTCCAATTGGCCCAGCAATTGTTTCCGGCTTTGGAGTGATTTTGTCAAATGAAACAAATGTGGTTTCACGTAGAGTTGAGATTTCAGTTGACAGTAAGGTGTTTTCAGGTGGAAAATATGCTTCGTGTGTTGCAGCGGTTATTTTGAGTTTCGGTGAAGTGGTTTCAAGTGGTGAAACAAATGTTCCAGGTAGAAGAGATGTTCTCCCAAATGAAGGAGCAATTGTTGTCGGCGCTTTATTAGTTGCATCAAATGTCACAAAAGTTGACGCACTCGAAGAAGATATCTCAGGATGTGTGGTTGTTTGATTTGAGGCAGAAGCTTCAAGAGGCCAAATGGGACTTGTTAGTTGCGTAGAAGTCATCAGTGTTGGTGATGAACTGTTATCGGGAGATACACTTGTTGTCAGTGGCAAAGTTGTTCCAAAATTTGGAGAAGAGTCTTTGAGAGAAGACGTAATCTCAAATCGTGAAGTTGTTGTTGGTAGCGAGCTCATATCAGATGGAGAAGTTGTTTCAAACAGTAGTGAAGTTTCATCAAAAGGAGAAAAAGTCTTAACTGAGGGTACAGGACTTGCTTCATGAGACGTGGACAAATTTTCGATGAACGGAGCTGTAATTTCAAACAGTGAAGTTATTTCTTCTGGTAGAGAACTCTTATCAGATGGTATAGTACTTGTTTCAAGAGGCTGAGTAGTCTTTCTAGGTAATAAATGAGTTGTTTGGAATGAAGAACTTTCTTCAAATGGAAGGGTAGTCGTTTCAAATGGCGTAACAGTTGATGCAAGTGATGGTATTTCAAGTGTTGAACTACTTGTTTCGAATGAAACAGAAGATTCTCTAGTAGATGAAGATGTTTTTCTAGGTTGCAGAGTAGTTGCATCAGACAGAAGAGAAGTAATTCCGTGTGGTGTGGACGCTTTTTCCGGGGATCCAATAGTTGTAATAAATACTGGAGAATTTGTATCCAGTAATGAAATGGTTTCTCCTGGCTGCAGAGTTGTTTTTGCGAACATTGGTTGAGTTTTCGCTGTAGGCGAAGAAGTGTTTTCTTCATTTAATGGAAAATGAGTTGCTCCGAGAGACAGAGGAATTGTTGCTCCTTGAACAGAAGTTGCATCGAAAATTGGTGACGTTCGAAGTAGCGATGTTTCTTCGGGATGGGAAGTGATCGCAATTAAAACTGCGGATGGAGTTATTTCAAATGGTGAAGTTTTCTCAGGGACCGTTTCAAATAACATCGGCGTTGTCACATGAGGCAAAGTAGTCTCTGTGAGCGTTGAATCAGTTTCTTCGAAAGGCGTGGATGTTTCTTCAGAAGATAGAATAGTTATTGCAGATGGTAGAGTACGTGCTACGGGCGACGAAGTAGTTTCGACTGATGATGGGATTTCGGATAGTGAAGTAGTCTCGAGTGGTGATATAGTTAAGGGTGATGAAGTAGTTTTGTGTGGTGAAGTTGTTTTGGGTGGTGAAATATTTTCGCGTGATGAAGCAGTTTCGAGTGAAGTGGTTATGGGTAGTGAAGTAATTGGGAGTGATGAAGTAATTTCGGGTGGTAAAGTAGTTTCAGGTGGTGAAGTGGTGTGAGGCAATGAAGTGGTTAGGAGTGATGAAGTAGTAGTTTGGGGTCGCAAAGTAGTTTCGGATGGTGAAGTAGTTTCGGGTGGTGAAGTAGTTTCGAGTGGTGAAGTGGTTTTGGGTGATGAAGGAGTCTCGGGTTGTGAAGTGGTTTGGAGTGCCGGTGTAGTTTTGGGTGGTGAAGTAATTTCGGGAGGTGAAGAGGTTTCGGGTGGTGAAGTGGTTTCGGGTGGTGAAAGGGTTTCGGGTGGTGAAGTAGTTTCGGGTAGTGAAGCAGCCAAGGGTGGTGCTGGGGTTTCGAATAGTGAAGTGGTTTTGGGTGGTGAAGTGGTTTCGGGTGGTGAAGTGGTTTCGGGTAGTGAAGGAGTTTCGGGTGGTGAAATAGTATCGGGTGGTGAAGTGGTTTCGGGTGGTGAAGCAGTTTCGAGTGATGAAGTAGTTTCGGGTGATGAAGCAGTTACGGGTGGAGAAGTAGTTTCGGGTGATGAAGTAGTTTTGGGTGGTGAAGTAGTTTCGGGTGGTGAAGTTGTTTCGAATAGTGAAGTAGTTTCTGGTGGTAAAGTAGTTTCAGGTGGTGAAGTAGTTTCGGGTGATGAAGTAGTTTCGGATGGTGAAGTAGTTTCGAGTGGTGAAGTAGTTTCGGGTGGTGAAGGGGTTTCGGGTGGTGAAGTAGTTTCTGATGGTGAAGTAGTTTCGGGTGGTGAAGTGGTTTTGGGTGATGAAGTAGTTTCGGATGATGAGGTAGTTTCGGGTGATGAAGTAGTTTCGGGTGGTGAAGTAGTTTCGGATGGTGAAGTGGTTTCGGGTGGTGAAGTAGTTTCGAGTGGTGAAGTGGTTTGAGATGGTGAAGTGGTTTCGGGTGGTGAAGTGGTTTCGGGTAGTGAAGTAGTTTTGGGTGTTGGAGAGGTTTCGGATAGTGAAGTAGTTTCTGGTGGTAAAATAGTTTCGGGTGGTGAAGTAGTTTCGGGTGATGAAGTAGTTTCGGGTGGTGAAGTGGTTTCGGATGGTGAAGTGGTTTCGGATAGTGAAGTAGTTTTTGGTGGCAAGGTAGTTTCGGGTGGTGAA
>JACJUY010000394.1:108637-143893 GCA_014220935.1 Platorchestia sp. MABIK
GTGTTGAAGTTGTTCCGGGTGGTGAAGTAGTTTCGGGTGGTGAAGTAGTTCCGGGTGGTGAAGTAGATCCGGGTGTTGAAGTTGTTCCGGGTGATGAAGAAGTTTCGGGTGGTAAAGTTGTATAGAGTGGTGGTGTTGTCTCAAGTGAAGTTGTTTCGAGAGGGGAATTAATTTCGTGAGGTGATGCAGTTTCAAACGAAGTAGTTTCGGGATAGGACGTAGTATCAAGTGAAGTAAGATTGGGTGGTGACATAGTTTCAAGTGAAGTAGGATTGGGTGGTGACATAGTTTCAAGTGAAGCAGGATTGGGTGGTGACATAGTTTCAAGTGAAGTAGTTTTGGGTGGGGAAGTGGGTTTGATAGATGATGTATCAGAAGGAGGAGAAGTTTCTGCTATCGACGTATCAACTGTATATCGCTCATCATTGAACGTAGGAGTTATTCCATACGTGGCAGACGTGCTAAATATTTTCAGCGAAGGAGGAATCGTGCTTAATGGTTTCAGTCTTTCTGATGAAGGAAAATTCATACCAGTCGAAGACATCGTAGAGAAAAGAGCCCACGTTGTGCTCAGTTTTGTATCACTGGTTGAACGCAGCGGTGTTGTTTCAAGGGGTGAAGTTTCAAAAGAAGATGATGTGATGAAGGAAGTTGCTTCCAATGGAGAATTTGTTCCATTGTGAGTATTAACTTTATTACTAGGGTTTATTACTCGATTAACGAAGGTGACGTTCACGGTGTCAACTGACGATGAATCAGCATCACCGTTTAGCTGAACTTGTGACTGAAAGTTTTGTATTAGTGGCGGAGTTGGGGATGAGTACACGAAGTGAGGTGCATTGGTATTCATATTGAGTAAGGTGAATGCAAGCGGTGGAACGATTGTCCCGTTTTTTAGGGTATTTTCATTAACTTCGGTCTCTGAAGTTTCATTTTCATTATGTTGGTTAATTAGGAGAATATTGACATTCTCATACGCTGAAGTAGACTTGTCTACATGATTGACCGAGCCGTCATAATCGGTCACAGGAGTAAGATTTGGATGGAGGTCCATCGGGTGTGAGAATGATCCATTGTGTGATGCGTTAAAATTGCGTTGTAAATTGCAGTTTACATCGTAAATTTGGCTGCCCACGCAGGGGTCGTGAACAGCGAGGCTTTGATCAGATATAGAGATGTCATTCACGACTGAAACTTGAAAATCTCGTGCAGAAAAAAGCAGCGGGTATTTAAGAGTCGCATTTCTGGAAGTTTTGCGACCTGTGGATTTATTTATGATTGCCTTGGTGAGGTTTCCAAGTCTTCCAGACTTGGATGATAATTTACTGGAGAAGGAAGGGAAATTAACTATTGACTTAAGGTTTTGTTGGGGTGTTGCTGAGTGCTCCTTGGTTAGAACTGGTGTTGTTTTCGAAGACAGAAACGTCACTGAAAACTTTTATTAAATACAAAAGACATTTTGTTAGTATGTTGTGCACAGAAACATATGCTAAAAAACAGATAAATTCTGCATTTACCGACAATCTTGGAATCCTCATAGGTATAGAGGACATGAATGTGTCGCTGGCGGTTGAATTTCCTCAGTGAGTTGTCTTTTTCTTACAGGATTTTTTCTGTGTTCGAATTTCATTTGTTTGCAGAAATTCTATTGGCTTAATGACATAGAATGATAACCTGTAGTGCGAAATTTTCTGTAGGAAAGTTTACCTTTTAATGTTTGCTCTAATTTGCATGCAAGACCAGGGATGTTTCTTACAAACTCTCATGGTAACAGTAATTGATTTAAAATTAGTGTATGCAGTTTTTATCGAAATTAACAACAAAATTATAAAGAACCTCACCAATGTTGAACACTGTTAAAAAAATTCAATACTGGTATGATTCCAAACTTTTATATGTTATTAAGTACATGAAAGAATTTAAAATTCAATTTACAAACTCCAGATTTACTTCGCCAAATTTAGAAAAAGCTCATTCAAAGAATACATTGGCAAAAATGCTCCTTCAACAGAACTCTTCAGTATTGATAGTTGACAGCACTACCGTTCTTCTTGCTAAAATTCAGAATCCCCTTTTTATCCTTCTCAACCAAATCTGAATTAGTTTGATTTGTGATGTTCAATCATTTTTTTTACTAGGTGTGTGTTCCAATTCTTGAATTTTTTTCAGAGCTCGACAATGTCCCGTTACACTCAAATTTTATTTTGGATTTTCAAGCTAAAACAAGCAATGACTCCTCGAAGGGCCTGGCCACATGGTAAACTATTTTTTTTTATAAAGTCCCGAATTCAAACTTATCTTCAGAGTCATTGTCATGCAGGTTTTGAAACCGCCGGCCATGCTAAGATTTTACTTCGTTAACTTGAGGCTTTTATTCAATATTTTAATGTGGTCGTAAGATTTTAATACATCTTCAATAGGAACGGAATTACCGGTTCCGGCTGAGTTGAAACAACCTCGAAACATTGGGCAAGTATTTCCATGTTCAATCGTTAGAAAATTACTCCCCACTAAACAACTCCCCATTCTATTACGCATCGAATGTCATGTTATGCCTTTACAAGTATTGAAATTTTGTTTCATTACTTCAAAGCATTTTTTCCCAGGAGTTATTTTTTTCTAAAACTGTTTCAGCGAAATTTGTGTATACTGAAAGATGATGCGGTTCGTGACAACGTGTTCATTGCAGTCTGCGTCCATGGGAGCTATGCCCGCACATATAGCGTTTCATTTTGTCAGTTGTTATACACTCACTTTGAGTATCTAAATCTTTGTTGTAAATCTTTGAAAACTATAAAAAAAAAACTGTTTTTCTTCTGCAGTACTCGTAAGATCGTCTCAACTTCACTTGCGTGCAGAGTTTTTTAGTGACGCTCTCCATCGTTCTCCATGCTTTCACGGACTACAGACAATCTGGTTTGGTGCTATCACACCGAACTCTTTGAGCTCACTTGACGACATACTGGACGGCAAGTTTAGAGATAGCTATGGATTTTGAAATTGGTTCCTAATTATTGCCGGACATACGTGGGCAAATAATTTTTTGTCTCACACAAACTCTGTGCTTTTGCATCGAAACCGTATTGTAATCAACGTTATAATGACAAAGATGCTTTACTTACATTAAAGTATAGTGTTTTTGTCACAAGACTATCTGTAAAATTGAGGTAAATAAATGTTCTTTTGTGCCGTGCACATAGAAAATGCGAATTTCAAATACTTCTATGAATTCATACCTCTACGACAAATTTTCTATTGTACGAATGTTTTCGTTAATTAATTTCTTGCGTTAAGTTCTACTCGAATTTGTTGCATAATGATGTGCGTCGTTTTAAAAATTGAGTTTAAATTTCATCTTTATGAGCCTCAAGAAAACTATATGAGGAGTTTGGAATTTGTCGAACAAAAAATTCAAGGACGTGATGAAAAGTACTCAATATTGATTGCGTGCGTATAATTTTGTTGTTAACTTGAGCAATATTTATACGCCATCTGACGAATTCAACATCATTTGAACAATGTTTGCAAATGACGGCATTACCGACTAATTGATCTTGGATAACGAGATATCAAAAGCAAGAGTAAATTAAAGGAAGAATTAAAATTGTCGTTCAGCCATGGGAAGATATCACATCCGGTATAGCAGTTTCTGCAAATGTTTTCTTGCACTTAACAAGAAGCCGACAAAGGAAATGCCCGAAATCTCAAAAGCAAACATTGACCCTCATGTGTGTGTCTACACAAAGGCCCTGTGCAGCTGATGTAAGGTTCGGAACGCCATTGGTGAACATTGTAATACAATGAACCGAGACTTTAAACGATCTTGCATTACCTTGTGCTAAAATAAATTAAACCTGCCTTTCATCCTTGCTAAGTCCACATATGAAAAAAGCAGGAAATAAAAGTTTGGAGCTCACAACCTATTAAATTTGTATGTAGTCCGTATAAAAACAAGATGGATTTCCCCGAGAAACAAGTTTTCGAGGGCTGTTTTAATCGAGATTTAAAACTATTCAGTGAGAAAATTATTCAGCCTGAATAACTCTTTCCCCAAGCATAAAATATGCTAACGAGCCCAATGACAAGAGACCAGCCTCTAGAGATGGCTTACTTAGAAAATCATCCTGACATTCAGTCATCAAAAGAATATAATTTCAAGTTAATGGATATCCTAAACTACATTTTATTATCACTCTGGCCCAAATTTGTGCCACATCTGAGAACTGCATTCGTTAATCACTGGGAGCGTGAGCTCGCTCTATTCACGTTTTGCACCTCCATTAATCAACGTCAAGCAGTCTGTGAGGTTTTTTAGCAACATGCTTTGTAGCCGCTCGGGTTGGTGCACAGAGCGATCAGGAGGTCGATCACGGTCGATGTTTGGCCGAGGAATCGCCGCCGGCAGCCGGCACGTAACGTATCAGCGAATCAATCTCGACATTTTATCTTCTTCAAGCATTCTCGTGCCATCGGTCGAATTCCAACCAAGTTGATATTTGGTCCTAAAACTACGAACGCAAAATATTAGTGCTAACTTCAGGTAGTGATTATTGCCGGAGCACGGGGAAAATCAGTAAACTTTGCTGGAATTGCTGCTCATCTAAGTTAGGATGACAGTGCATAGAGGATAAAAAGGTGAAAGAGAGTGTAAATTTGCTCATTCGCATTAAACAACTCCAACACCATCAATCAAAATCGTTCATATGCAGTGAGATTTTCATTAATGTTGGCGGAAGTAATGATTTCGATGTCTCATTTCATTTTCATTACTTTAGCCTTACCTCATGAAATCTGCGCATTAAATTCTGTTCATCATTATCCTCACACTGACAGTCATCTACTTTCATATTCAGTCGTGTCATACTTAGTCATACTTAGTCACCTATTTCCATACTCAGTTATTTATTTCCATACTCAATCAAATATTTCCATACTCAGTCATTCATTTCCATACTCAGTCATTAATTTACATACTAAGTCATTTATTTCCATACTAAGTCACTTATTTCCATACTCAGTCATATATTTCCATACCCTACCCATGGACTCACGCCTTCAAGTTCGGTTATTAAAAACTTAGCCCCTAATCATGGCACCATCTTCACTGGAAAGTTTGCGACAAAGGAGAATTTCAGGAAGCCTCCACCAACGCGTACCCTCTACTCATGTCACCATCTTTGCTGGAAGTTTGCGAAAAAGCAGAAGAACTTGAGGAAGGGTCACTCACCAAAGAGGGGCACGGACGCATCTCCGTCCACCTGCCGGCGGTGCCGAGGGGCGCCCCCCATCAGGGTGGGCAGCGGCAAGTCTCCCTCCAGGGGCACCATGTCGGCCTGCAGCACAGCCGTCACACGCACAGTTAGAAATGTGGAGTTTATAAATAAAAATAAAGTTAGAAATGCAAATGAATGAAAAAAAAATAAAACATGAATAAATATAAATGTATCCAAGCACGAGCGCGTTGTGTAGGCGTACGGGCATGTAAATCTGCATAGCCTTTTTTTATTGAATGATTTTGAGTTGATAAGAAAATGAATAGAAATGGTCAAATGATTAATATATATAAATGATTCACACTATCAACACAATCTCTTTTTCATTGAATGACTTGAGTTGATGGGCAAATCAAAATAAATAATCAAATGATTAATATAAATGATTGATAATACGTAGAGGCATTGTGGATGCACAAGAGTACATAAATTCCCCCAGGCTATGTTAGATTGAATGACATTGAGAGGATAATCGGATATACATAAATGAACAATATAACTTTATATCTAGATCATAAATTATTTCCGACATTTATTTTTAAACGAACAGTTAGACATAGAAGGCTGAAGTTTACCAAGGCACAACTTTTTAGACGCAGATATCAAACGATTTGTTCTGTTTCAGATAAAGGAGCTGTGGTTGTCCAGTAGCACCATCGCATTCATGGGGCATAACAATTGAAAAAACTTGAAACAATTTGCTGCTTGACATAACTTGCGTTTCTATTGAGTCGCGCAATACGGGATACTATTTTTTGCCAAACGCATGTCTGCATAGTCAATCCACTCTCCAAGCTGTGCCTTAATTGTTTTTATCTGTAGGTTCCTAAATGGTCAGGCTTTGGTTCACTGGAATTCACTTTATGGTATAACCCCCTAGTCAAATATTGCACTCGAGAATGCCGATTTGCTGTACTTGCATTTAACTTACTTTGCAGAAACTTAAAATTATCTATAAGTCTTGAATTTGATCTTTTAATTACTAGGAATGAATCACTCCTTGATGAAAAACAGGAGCTTCTCAGTACAATATTCCCGAATGTTTCATTAAAATACGCGCTGGCTTTGATAACAGCGCTCACTGTTGGCCTGGGGGAAAGCATTAGCAAGCTACATCGTTTAAAAAAAAAATTGGTAAGATAAGTCGTTTAAGAAAGGTAAAAGCGAGCTCAGTCAATCAATAGAAACCAGTAAATGATTTTCATGAATACTGTGATATAGAGGGTTGAATTTTCTGCTACGCGTGATTTACCAAGGGGCAAAAGGATGTTTTTCACTGCGTTGCTTAGCTTAAATTCATTCGTGAACATTTTCACCTCTAAATTTGTTTTAATAAAGAAACAAGTGTCACATTTACATCAAGTGGACGAGCAAGTGAACACAGAAAATCAATATTGCATTGGGCCCAGAACGCAAATTTTAACAAACCTATCTTTACAAACGATAAATTTAACAAAAAAGTTCATGAATAATAACGACAAACTTTTGAGGAAGATTACGCAAGCGTGGTTACCCAGTGGAATATTACATAGAAGCAGTGTTTAAATTCTCCATTTCGTGAAACTGTAACTCTATCAATCAGTTAATGAATATGTGAAAGACAAAGCACGCATCAGCTTCATCGTTCAATGTCTTACATGCGAAGTCATTTCATTTACGTCTAAATTTATAACTGAAAAACTCCTTGAAGTAACTGCAGCTTGATGGCTGATGAAAAAACCAATGGATTTGAGGTCGGGACAAACTCTTCTCGAATACTAAACTTTTATAGGACGCTTTAATTTTCTCTATAGATTTATCGTGTCCCGTGAGGTCAATGGAGTTTTCACCTAACCTCTGTTTACTTCTTTGGCATGAGTTGCTGTGGCCATGAGTTTGTCACGATCAGATCATTCTCTCCAGTTCTTGCTGTGGTTCAAGCGTTGCGAAGAGAACGTAACGAAAATGATAGACTTCGAAAATTTGTTATTTCTTCACAAGTTTCACTTTTCGGAAAGAAGTTAATTGCTAAGTTGTTACTTTTTAATAAAGAGTCAAGATACCGTGATCAGAAGACCTACTGTATGTGTGTGTACACTTCTACCAAACATGCTGATCGGACTACTAGAGATGATTTTTCAATTTTAAATGGCCAAACTGAAGCCCAAATTCTCAGCCGTTTCATGTCCATTGGAACGAAATTACAGTCTGAGGAATTTTCTCGGCAAACTATATTGCCTGACACTTTAATGGCAAAAGATATCTGCTTGCACAATCCTTCTTTCCTATGAACATATGTATATTTCTGTGTCATATGACAAATAACAGTTCATTGCATAAATGTTTTCAGGAAAATTCAGTGGGCATTTACAACAAGATTTCTCATGTTATTTATTTTGTCCACGTTTCGTTGCTAGAGCTCCCATTGCAGACGTACTCAGCACGTTCATTTCTTCCCAGAAATTCAGTCGCTGATCGACAAACCGAAGGTCAGGTCGCGCAAATTGTAAGCTTAAGCACCTCCGCGTGAGTATACGAGGCCATGCATTACGGGTAATGGCAACGGACCTTAATTATCCTCCTGAAGTCCTTGACAAGACAGTGAGACGTCGGGTACTAGGACAGTTCGGTCAAGCTTAAGGGGGTTGCCGTCATGCAGTTCAGACAGACGCGTTTCCGAGGACAAAGACAATCTTCTTCCTGAGCAGCTCACACAAATATATTCTTCATTTTTATGCCAATTTCGGATATTACATTTTACTCTAGTCAAATTATTTTTTTCAGTTCAGCTTTTTTTCATAATGAGACTTCAAACTTAGGGAGAAATGGAACTCTGCCCCACGCCAGAATTTTCTAAGAGCTCACACGCACACAGCGGAAGAAAACGATTGTTTGTGCACAAAATGAAGCTTATACCTACAAAATGAAGCATGGAACTAACCATGATCTTTCACATTATTTTACCCCAGCTTTATGTTCAAATGTTGGTAATGTTACCTTGATCCAAACTCATACAAGGAATAAATAATGCGTTGTAAGGTCAATGTTGTTAGTTCTTGATTTCATATTTTGGGTAAATTTTCAAATGTATTATCTCATCGGGAGTGAACTATTCTGAGGAAGAATCAATAACTGTTATTTTTCATTAATTATATTTTTTAACCACGAAAATTAAGTAATCAGACTCGATGATCGAAAATTTCCGTGCACAATACATATAATAACAAGCAATGACAAGTAAGAAAACGAATAAGCACTTGAAGCAAGTAACTCAGAACATTAAAGGTGTGCAGATAGGGTTAACGTTCAAAAGCGTGACGACTGCAAATGAGAGTGGTATCTCAATTTTGTTTTGTTATGCATGTCTTTTATCTTGCAAAAGATTGACTTCAATCGTTTGACTTTAATCCCATCAAGATTACAGACATTGTTGGGAATTATATAAATATTCTCAATGCACAATTTTTACTGTTCAAAGAATTTGTTTTATATTTTGACTTAACTATCTGCACAAAGCACAAAGTAGGCAGCTACTCTCGCAAGTACTGCCGTTCGTCTCCCTCCCGCACGCTGCCGTGAGTCAGGATATCGTAGACAGTTTTCGTACGTCGACGTGTCTGTCCAGCCTGAGGAACGTGAAGTGAACAACTACGTTCATCGAACGCGACCTCGGCGGTTCGGCATTTCTTACATTATGTGTGTCACACAGCACAAATTACTAATTAAGACTCCAATTAATAGTTTAAGTAATTTATCTGTTAACTGACAAACAGCTAATGTTTGACATCTTCACATTTATGCCTCCTTAAATCTAGTTAACAACGCATTCATAACTGCTATTCCGAGGATAATTATAAATGAGACGGTCTTGGTTGAGCGCGCTACGACAACTCTCGAATGAATTTAGCACACTTAGCTCTACGGACAAAGCTCACCCCGTGTCGACACGCATAGCTCTCTGGTATCGATCAGCCGGCCCTGTTTACTCCCCACAGCGCACGCCACGCACGCTCACCCCACTCCTACAAGTGGAGCGCTCGACCTGGGCTTATGTATTCATGATACGCCCTCACTTCTTATATAACCTGATGAATGTAATGCTGGAGACGGAGTTGGCATGCTTCTCAACTATTTATTGAGGGCGCCGATGAATACGTGTTTCGTAAAGTTTTTTCTACCTTCGTGCCCACACTGTAACTGGATATGTTGAGTTTGTATTGTGGAGAAGTTGAATTTCTGTTTAACCTGTGAAGAATACTGCAACGAAGCCATTGAAGAAATTTTGTGCATAAAAAATGCTACTTCGAAGTGAAGGTAAAAACTCTCTCAGGATTTGTCATTTTAACAGTAGAAAAAAAAAACCTGTCCTGATGCTACAATAGGTAAAAATGCAACTATTTACGATAAGAAAGTTGATAAATGTCTCAGGTGGAAAAGAATTCTACCACGGATAATTTATCCTGTTCTTTCTAAAGAACTAATGGAATACCTTTAAGGGTTCCAGAGGGGAAACATTCGTAAGCTCATAATCAATATCAAACAGAGTACGTGGATGGCATCGATGTCCGACAAGACGTGAAACTTTATTAAGCTAATACACATGTACCAATTTATCATTGTACAGTACTTATCTTCCTCAGGTTTTAGACCTGCAGTGCGTAAGAGCGTGTCTCCTACGTTAAGTGAATTTGGCCGTCAGAATTTTTACGCAGTTAATCATCAATTCTACAGCATATCAAAAGGGGGAAAAGGAGATACTTCAAGTGGCAAATCGAAAAGCAAATTTGATTTTCCTTGAAATGAAGGGTGAAAAAAAACACTCAGCGTTTCCCAACTACAGAAGGGGTTATATTGACCTCTGGTTATTCGTGATGCATCAGTGGTTGTGGCTAGAGACATCTGCGTAAATTCTAACTAGAAAGGGGAGCAGAAGAGGATGAACTTTCAGATCACTACGCGTAGGACAGCCAATAGCATTGGTGGTTGTATCCATGCTGTCGAAGGTCAGATGTTGTTTCCAGGGAGAGAAGATCAACACGCTGCAGTTTGGCGTCAAGGTCGACCGTCTTATAAACTGGTTTTCTCCTCTGTAATTGGCTTCTGCCGCTGCATGTCATTATTGTCTTCGGAGGATTTTTATTTCTCGCAATTTGCAAGGAATGTGACAACTTTGGTTGACGGGCAATGACCGATGACAGCAGTTTTTTAGAGTTCTGTTTCTAAAAAAAAAGATGACGAAACTTTATTCGTCTTTTAAATATAAGATGCCTAGAAAATGTCTGGGAGAGATGAGGGAAAAGTTGTAACAGTTGAGGTATGGAAGAATCATTCCACGGCACGGATCATAGATATTCAAACTTCGTGTATTCTTCACATATGAAACAAATGAAACACTTTTAATATCATTATGAAATTATGATTCTAACCCTGAGCAGAAATCGTGATAATTATTACTTATGTTGTAAAACATATTTTAGAGATTTATTTACTTCTAGTGCTATGCTTCAATGGGAGAATTAATGATAATTTAAGTATCATAAAAATTTGTAAACTGATGAAGTGAGGCACTTTATTGTTAAGGAAAATAGATATTAATGGAGACGATTAGGTGGATCAAATCAAGTACGAGAAATTTCATGGAATTTATTTTTTAAATTCACGTGGGTGAGCTGATTTTCAATAAAAAACCTGAGAACTGCAACTGATGTTTTGAAAGACTATTTCACCTAGAAATCCTCAATGAATTTTTTGAAAGTTACATAATGCTCGACAAAAATTCGTTAAATCAGGATTATGGAAAGATAACTTTAATCACAACCCAAAAGGGGAAATTCCTTACGGGCCGGTGAAAAAAGAGAAGACAGAAAAATAATGTAAAGGTAGTTGTTAACTTTTAGTACTCCAGTGCGCAAGCGCAATCAAATAATTCATTGAACTACGCGC
Organism: Platorchestia sp. MABIK; assembly: GCA_014220935.1. NCBI lineage: Eukaryota > Metazoa > Arthropoda > Malacostraca > Amphipoda > Talitridae > Platorchestia > Platorchestia sp. MABIK. The sequence goes on from JACJUY010000394.1 coordinate 119,833, forward strand.
GATTTTGTTTAGAAAGTGTCAAAGGTGAAGCAACAATCAAACTTGGTTGGAGTAAAATTGCAAGACTGCGTCACGCGAGTATTCTGTTGGAAGAAACATAAAATTTTCTTTTTTGCAGTAACAGTTCATCATTTGCGGCTCGGATTATGCCATTAAAAGTGTCGATCCATTCGTCAGCACAAGTCATGATGAGCAAACAACTTATATCTTACACAGTTAATTTACTGAACAAGAGTGTCATGTTGTTGACTTCTCTGAATATATGCGTAAAATGGCAGCGTCAAATTCGATTTGTTATTTGTTGCAGATTTTGGTGAAATTATTTTGCACTCGGAATATAAAATGAAAACGGGATTTAGGAATTTCTTCATCGTGTCTTCTGCATAAAGCATTTACAGCTCAACTCATTGATTTTTATTCAAGTATGTTTATTTTTTTGTACTATATTGTAGCTTAATTGACATTTTACCTTGATCTAAATAATTAACATTGAAATCATTTCCTATAACCATGATTTAAATCCTACGCTTAAATTTCAGGAGTTGAAAATTCACACCGACCAAAGATTTTTAGTTTTATTTCTGCCGATTGGCAAAAAATGCGTGAATGTTCGTCTCATTATATATTTAAATAGCCACGCTGGTTTTGCACTAAAACACACGAGACTTTTGAAGTGTTGTTATGAATTTAACAGCAATTTGATCCATTCATTTAAAAAGATATGAAGATTGATCCCTTCAAAATTCCGAAAAGTAATTCAATCCATTCATTTAAAAAAACATGAAGATTGATCCCTTCAAAATTCCGAAAAGGTCGTCCAACTGTGCTTTGTTCACCCGAAGCTTGAGAACAAAAAAAGTCGTGTCTGGTTTGCGTGGTGGGTTGCTCGGCCGCGATAGCTGTGATCATTCGCGGTCGCGTGATCCGTTACGCGAGACGGATCATTCCTGAGACCGTCCAGCTCGAGTGCAGTGTTCCAAGCTAAAATTCTTTTGCTGGGCAGAGAAACATTTATTAAGTTAGAGATTTTAGCTCAGCGGTGTGTCAAATAAAAATGATTTGTTCCAACTGGTGAGTGTTTCTGATGTCTTGTGACATTCATGACGAGTATCACAGTCTCAGTGTATCTTACGCGTGAGCAAATGAGGTATTTTTTCAGACATTGAGCTAATGGACTTTGAGTCATGAGATAAGTTAAATTTAGCAGTTTTAAGAAGAGAAAATTTGTATAGCGACATGATATTTGGGGAAGTTTAGATTGAGCTTCAGTTCTGGAAAAGAATTTGGCGCTTTTGGACACAGTTAATCTGTAGGTCAGACTGAGAGGATAAAAGTAGAGTTTGGTTGATCATTCATTCACTGAATAAGAATAACGAAGAACGCATTTTGAGACGCATTTGGCAAAAACTTGAAGGAAGTATTCATGACACGGCAAGTTTTTTAAGCACTTTTTGGTTGGAAAAAATGTAGGAATCTAAGGATTTTTAGTACATTCCTACAGCTGAGTAGTAGGCTTGAAATATTTGTAATTATATATATAGAGTCACAGAAACCCCCGAATTCTCTTACTTCAGATTGTCAGTGAAAATGACTTTCACTTAAGAGAGTTGCAAGTTTTCCCGTAAACGTTTAAGTAAAAAAGTTGATCGTCAAAACTTATCTTGCCGAAAGTTTAACTGGGTATCCAACAGATGATGTCTTAAAATCATTTATGGTAAATACTGACAATTTTCCCAGACTGAAGGCCATCAGGAACGATAAGGCAAATTATCGCTTCATATCTTGAGTTTTAAAAGAAAAAAAATATAATGATAAAAAGTGAGGCTATTTGGAGCTGATGGCGTGGATAGAATGCAATTCATCAGAGCACAAAAAGACGTCAAGTCACTGAGATCACGGACCATTTTTCACAGCGTAGGTGTAAAAACTGAGTCCAGATGAGGACCAGATCTCCCACGCAGTTCAGGGATCAGAGCTCGTAGGAAAATACTGTGTTTATGAAGCGACTCGATGCAGAGGATGCTCTTTGCAAGGCGCGCAAGAAGTTAAAGGTTCGCACACCGCCCGAGGCTGGCCGAGCTTCCGCTGGTGCGGCTCTGCAACTTCAAGTAGCTGGCGGGAAATCACGGCCTGGGTTACTGCATGCGCCATTTTTACGGTGAAAATGATCAAATTTGGCATTCTAACACTAAAATTTTGCCAAAAACACTCAGCCCGTGAAACTCTGATAAACTTAGTCATTTACATAACAAGTGACAAATTCAGCTCCTGGACTACATCATATTTAGCCAGAAAACCACTGAGCATTCATATGTTAACTCTCTATTGTTGTCACTTGAAGAGTGCTCTTTGTGAGCAAGTGTTAAATTGAATATTGAGAGTGTTTCCAATAAAAATGTCAGTTTGATTAATTTAGCGGTCGAACGGGGACAGGCTCTGCATGCAGTTCAACAGGGCGCACTAAGACGGTGTGTTGACGTCTATCAACGCATTTCCAATACAACTCACATTTCGTAGATATAAAAAGCTTATCAATTAATATCGTACTGTTGTTATTTCCAGCACCGGTACCAGGACCGTATTTAACAGGATGTATTGCATCCTTAGATGCCGATGTTTATTTGCTTGCATCGACAGTCACCTGTTCAGATAGCATATTGCACATAAGCAGAGGCACATGTGTAGTATATGATATACTGAGATTAGTGAAGATTGGTCCTTTGCACAATATATTAGAATCGTAATTTTTTGAGTTTAACTTGTCGTTCTGAAAACTAAGGGTTGATGTTAAATCAAGAAAACAAATAATACTGTTATCGTACGTATCTAAAATCCACTCGCGTGGTGCATTCAGGCATCTGCTTTTCGAGATATTTTAAAAAATTTTACGCACTGGTGATTACGCGAAAAATCTGATGCTCCCTGAAACATTTCAAAACATATTTTCCTTTCATTGAATTTTTGGTAGATTTTTATAAATGCATCACTAAACAATACCAAACGAGGCTGGCATTTCTCCATGTTTTAATATGGCCAGACCTTATTTGGTTTGGCCAATGTTACCTGTCTAATATGTCTCAAGATCTATTGAATATCATTCGGCTTAAGCATCAGTGACTGACAGATAATTACAGCTAGTCAAAAGCCTCTTTCACAGTGAGCTCTGATTCCTGCTCCCGATGCTGCTGATGAAGCCATTATTATTCTTGTACGTTTGAGCGTCCCTGGGTCATGCGTTTCTCACGAACCAGAATTGTACGCCGCTTCTCTTCTTAGCATGTTAGAGTGAAAAGCCTGTTTTCAACTCGATAAATTATACATGGCTCACCTGGCCCATTTTGTAATCCGATTCGCAAAGGGATTATGAAATGTGTATTCTTTCTAATGGAATTTAACAATTTTTTCCTTCTATAGGAATTTAACACTATTTTCCTTCTATAGGAATTTAACACTATTTTCCTTCTATAGGAATTTAACACTATTTTCCTTCTATAGGAATTTTACACTATTTTCCTTCTATAGGAATTTAACACTATTTTCCTTCTATAGGAATTTAACAATATTTTCCTTCTAAAGGAATTTAACAATATTTTCCTTCTGAATGAATTTAACACTATTTTCCTTTTATAGGAATTTAACAATATTTTCCTTCTAAAGGAATTTAACAATACTTTCCATCTAAAGGAATTTAACAATGATTTCCTTCTATAGGAATTTAACAATATTTTCCTTTTTAAGGAATTTAACAATACTTTCCATCTAAAGGAATTTAACAATATTTTCCTTCTATAGGAATTTAACAATATTTCCCTTTTTAAGGAATTTAACAATACTTTCCTTCTATAGGAATTTAACAATATTTCCCTTTTTAAGGAATTTAACAATATTTGCCATCTAAAGGAATTTAACAATATTTTCCTTCTATAGGAATTTAACAATATTTTCCTTTTTAAGGAATTCAACAATATTTTCCTTTTAAAGGAATTTAACAATATTTTCCTTCTATAGGAATTTAACAATATTTTCCATCTAAAGGAATTTAACAATATTTTCCTTCTATAGGAATTTAACAATATTTTCCATCTAAAGGAATTTAACAATATTTTCCTTCTATAGGAATTTAACAATATTTTCATTTTTAAGGAATTTAACAATATTTTCCTTCTATAGGAATTTAACAATATTTTAGTTCTAAAGGCATTCAAGTCTCTTCTATGTGCATTTAGTGCTTCTCGCTGACATCTAATTCTAACTCCACCTTACTCTTCAGCTCCATAAAGTCCTCCTACACTACAGGAACTCTCATGAGAAGCTGGTTGGTTATTTTCTGCCTTATGCTGGTGTCCTCCCGCTGTTTTAGTCAGAAACAACATGTGATGCATCGCTGGCAAATATACAGCATATAAGCCTGCCCTTGTTAGCTTCATCTTTGCAGTAAAAAAATAAACAATTATGGACCGAACAAAATGCTCTCCTCATTGAAATTTTGCCAACTTTAATTGTAAAAAGCTAACTCAAACATATTAAAGCTTTATCTTGACCAACAATTAAAGGTGTATTTGATGATGAATATAAAATTAACTTGAGTTTTAGTTGAATCCCAAACAATGCCTGATGAAAAGGGATAAATATTTGACCAGTGACAACGCTAATACTTAAATTTAGTGTATACCACGTACGGAATGTTGGTAACTTACGAAAATTTATCGTCTGCTTCAACAAAGACATGTTTGATTTAATGAAAACGTGTATCCATCTTCATTAAAACAAATCCATCTTCATTAAAACAAATCCATCTTCATTAAAACAAATCCATCTTCATTAAAACAAATCCATCTTCATTAAAACAAATCCATCTTCATTAAAACAAATCCATCTTCATTAAATTAAGCCCAGCGCATCACATGTAGAGTGTGTCTGCAATCAAGAAGTTTACGTTAAGCGGTCCAAGCAGCCACAATTAGCGTTAGCTGCAATAATCAAACAAGCCAATCTTCCCAACGGTAACAGCGCCCTCAAAAGAGCTCGCTGGTAACATTTCCCATTGAAAAAGCTAGCAAACAAGAAACGATCGTCGCGTACGGATATACGATACCGCGCTCCCAATACAACGCGCTAATTATATTTCCCATTGAAAAACCTCCAAAATAAGCGACCATCGCATACGGATATATACGATACAGAGTTATCTGTTGTCAAGGCGACCGGTTGTGGGAATAATTGCATAATTGCGGCGTGGTGCTCTAGCGCTGCAGCGCCTTACCTTCCGGTGCTGGGGGATCGCTGATGATCTGGCCATTGCCAGGGCCAGCAGCGTGGGCAGGCAGTAGCTTCTTGGTGGCCACATCTGCGGGGAAAAATCGATTTTACAATTTGCGGATATGCTAAAAAAATGATGTATTTGTTCTGGCCTAGTTTCTGGGACCAAAAACGCGACCAAAACGTTTCTGGGAGAGTTTGTGTTTTAAAAAAATTTACTGTGATTTCTACTGGGTTGCACCGCATAATCAACTCCTTATAACTGACCGTGAAGAGAAAGGGTTTGAAAGGTCGCAGTTATGGGTTGGTTTACCATTGCTGTTGCTGAAATATCGATTAGAGACGTAGCGTAGAAATAGGCATTGCTCTTCATAAAAAGATGTTGTTCTTCTTAAACTCACACTTTTTAAGTAAACTTTATCAAATGCTTGATTCTATAGTATGTACAATAACATTTGTTAATAACTACGGTGGTTTTCAGCAGTAAATTCAAAAGACAATGAATGAAATGTAAGCTCATTAGGTGTGTTTTCCTACGCCCCCTCCTACCTGCCTCTCCCATATTCAATATTGCATTAGCAATCGCTTGCTCCGGTAAATATACTGCGCAGATGAGGAGAATTGAATTGAAATCCTCGCCTAAAATGCACAGCTCTGCCTTTCAGTCATGAAGAAGACACAAATGTTGCAAATCGATTCAATTTAGACACCTCGCTCGTCTATCTGGCCGCTGTGATGTGTTGATGGATTTTTCATTGTTTGTGTGCATTTTGAGTAGACAGAAACACGAACGTTCTATAAAAAATATTCCCTGGGAATATTTCCTCAACAAGATACACACATTACGCAGTGCACTTTTCCATCTTTCATTTAGCAAACGATAAACGCTGAAGCTCGGTGGATTACTGGCAATGTCTTGACTCATACCTACACAGAACCACCTTTGAATAAGCGAGTTCCTCTTCACTAATGTTTGACGTGAGTCATGACTTGTTCTTGCACTGGTTGAATCAGAGGACCTGGAATGGTTGCGGTATACTCTCAAGTAGTGAAAAAATTTTTATTGCCGGGCACTTTCAACATCACTTTTTTAAAAATTCTAACCACATTCAGATCACCAATTATAGATTTTCGACATACTCTGAACGCTTATCTCTGAACTCCTACAAGATCGCCTTGAAAATACGTGGACAACAGAAAGGTAGCCGCGTGTGTTTGAATTAGTCCATAAATTTCCTCATCAGTCTGCAGTTAATTCTTATTTCCTAGATATTCAATGTAAACTCAGAAAAGCTTTCCCACCTCAGTTACTTAATAAACAATAAATTGCTAGTCATTTACGTTTGTTACAGTAAAAATAAATTTTGTTTGAATAAGTTGAAAACATATGTATTGTTTTTGTATTCGTTTTGTGTATAACTTTCCCATACCCGTACAATTTTTTGAACGAATCTTTCAAAATAAATTTGTAAGATGCAACATTTCATCCATACTATTGTGTTCCTAACACATATTCTCAAGTCCACCTTTCAGTAAATTTGCTCAAAAATACAACCAATGTAGTCACTGAACTTGAAACGTAAATACCACACCACTATTCAGATGATCTCTGTGGACTACTTCGCTCGTTGACATACGTTTAATTTACTATTTACATATTAATTGGTGCCCCCCCTAGCTCAGGGTTGGACCAATTCTACTCAGATAACAACACGAGAGTGCTGGAAGTGACCCACATGTTCACGATCAGACCGGAAATGCACAAAACGCGACCACTGAAGCCTCTGGTTTGAGTCACTGGGTATAAAAACCTGCGTCCGCATAACTACAACGCGGTCATGGTCGCCTCTAGGTGATGTAGGTTGACGTGAGCGTCCTGCTTAATGGACAGCGTAAGTCCATTCAGCAGAACTAACGATGCCAGATGTAAATTTACTGAAAATCTGGCCCTCGAGCCTGCGAGAGTGGTCAGTAAAATAGAGCAGCGCGCAGAATTACAGTAATTTGTGTGCAGTATAATGCTTGGAGTTACGAACTTCCTCTCGCGTGCGCTACGAAGTAGCGGATATTCTGACGGAAGATTCCCCTTTTTTTATGGCTATAAGTTTTCCTGCGCTCATGTTCACGCTTGAAGAAACGCAGGAAATGCAACTTTGATAGGAACGAGTATTGGTCGGTCTATCAAAAGTTAACCTTGGATTTGATGCGATGGATGTGTTGGACAGTATAATTATTTTCACGTGGCTCCTCATTTCGAAGCATAGCGAGAATTATTAGTTGTCAAAATGCGTACGATAATTATAGGTGACGCACTAATTTATCAATCAGAGTTTAAACTTTAGGAGACCAAAAATTTCAAATGTATTCGAGTAATATTTGCTCATGAGATCAACGTCCAAGGTAATTTTGCCTGCATATTTTTAGGGCGGCCAATAATTCCAGACTCGTCATGAGACCTGACAGTAGTATTATCCTCCATTCCTTCATTTTGGGAATATGCGAGACTGTCTTAGTTTCATTTCAGTAAAAATATGGGTACATCACCCAAAACTAATGTAGTCCATTCCTACTTACTTCTTTTCTGTAAATAGCAAACCTGTGAGACAAATTCTCATGATTACGGATGAGGCTTGAAAATCTGCAACATCACACATTCATGTCATAAGAGGCTCCGATATCGAAGGTCAGACGCTATCTCAATAGCCAGGAAAATTCAACTTGACGTAAAAACTGCGTTGTCACGTCTGGCTCCTCACTCAGCGATGGTGCCATTGTGGCCCGCAGAACATCCTCAAATTGATGGCATTCTTGCGAGATGAGATCTTCGAACAATCGGTTTCTTAACACAGCCTTCCGCCCGTAATTTGTCCTTCCTCTATTCTCCATGTTGAGTTATAACCAGTTTGTTGCTTTGTATCTGTTGCTGTCACGTCTAACTTGTACTTTAATCATTCGACGTGATCTTTTCAATTGTTCGATGTTTTGATCCCTAATTTTTTATTAGATCTGTGTTTGATTTTCATCATACTTGCAACAAAAAACTTAAAACATAGTTCAAATTCGAGAAAAAAAGAGGGAACGGTATGCAGAAGAAGTGAAAACGTTAGCTTTACCTTTATGGTTCGAAGAGAACGTAAATTCAACAATTTTTTGAGTGCTCAAGCTTGGATTTCTCAGCTGAACAAGTGAAAAAATAAACAGCAGAGAATTGTGTCTAACATATAGAAATGATAACTTGAATAAAATCAAGAAATGAGAAAAGAAAACACCCCATAAAGTGGAATTTTGAAGCCTCTATTTCACTTACAGTTTTTCCTTTTTGGCAAATATCAGAGTGAGAGTGTTCTAAATTCAATTCAAGTGTTTTACTGAAATGCTGCTTTACCTCGGATATGATGCAGGGATAATTCATTAAAATTCAGGCGGCTTTTCTCAATTTCTCATTCGCGAGTATATCAAAACCGGAAGTTTCTGAGTCACCGTAAAGTTACTCAGCGTTCAATACTGCCGGCAGGCGGGAAGGCATGTCACGGACAGCGTTCACAAGTACAGAGTCATCGTCTATGCCGATAAATCAATGAACAACGATGGTGAGAACTAGCACTGACTCCTGACCCAAACCCTGCAGTGTGACCGACTTCACTCTAACCATAATTTGTGTATTCCAGTAGTCCCTTCACAGATAATAGTGACTTTTAGAGGCAGTGCACCACATGAGCAGGTTCTTTCAGCAACCCAAACACTGTTGCGTCAATCATAGAGGGTTTCTGGTTTGATGCAATTTTTGATTTGCATTTGTGGCACTAATGCACGTAGTAAGCAGTTCTTGTGGTTTCCAAACAAATTGTGGGAAAAGAAAGGCTGAACTGAAAAGCAGGCCATAACTCAGGGTGGAGAAAATCGCACATATTTGTTAAAAAAATCAGGAATAAATCCGCAAGAAACTGAAGCCCATGTGAAATTGAAATTAACTCACAACCTACTCGAGACGATGCTGAAGAAAGTATTTTTTTTTGGAACGCCCTAATGTTCATAGGGCCTGGCGACAGTTTAGGCCTGCTCCTCCTGGTCCGAATATATTGGGTCTCGTGTCAGGCGCACCTCGCCCTCACGATTGCCCTTTATCGATCACCCTTCACCGTCTTTGTTCTTGTACGACCTGCCATAGGGAGCTCAGCTACTCCTCCGCTTGCTTCAAAATTTCTTACTCATGCAAAGTTCAATGCAAGAATGGAGAATTCTCAGCGTTTTTACATGTTAGTTATTCCGATAAGTTAGTGAATGAATGACTGAAGACTCTCTCTGTAGAGCTATACGTGGGCTGCTGACCGGTACAACGTATCAGGAAATGAACTTAGGAGAAATTAATGATCTCATTTTTAGCAACAATTCAGAAAATTGTGCAAGATTTAAGCTCATTTCCTTACAAATTCCCTTAATTATACTTTTTCATTGTTTGAGAATTATTAAAATTTAACTTCGTGTCCAAAATTCAACCTCAAACTAAATATTTATCGAGCCAGACATTTAGAAAGCAATGAATGGGTTTGTCGGCTCAGAGTCTCCTAAAAATAACATTTTTATTTCAAACGCGCTTGGTGCGTTATCTTTTGAATAATAAGATGCAAACAAATGATATTAAATATTAAAGTTCACTCACAGATCGAGTCGCAGGCCACAAGTGTAACTGCAAAGTTAAGTTCTGTTTGATTTGAATTTTACAATAGCTTGATGATGCACGCGTTCTCAATTTAGAAATGAAAGTAAATTTAATCAAATGTTGGCATCTCAATTGGATTCTTATTTAGCGATGATTTCGGAAACAAAAACCAAAATTGAACCTACCAGACAAATAATAAAGAGTGAACTCATGTGATGTTTCCAGAAGCGAGATAGGTTTTTCACAGCACTGTTGGCACTACTGTTGGTTTGGGTGAAGTCGTCATCTCCGTCGTTATTTGGTCAAGAAAGCTACCAGAATAAGAATTTCATTAATTTTTCACTATAAGAATAGAACTTTAGGCTTCTGGATTCTCTAGATCGCCCATTAATTCGATTCAGAAATAATAACCTTGTTTCGTAATAACCTAGGCAGAATGCAATTAAGCAGTCCAGCATGCATGGGCGAGTTGCGATTGATTTGTATGTCAATAAACGATCGATAAAGAAAGAGTTAACGACCGGAGCCCTCCTCCAATTATCATAGACTATTACAACAGGCGTGCTCAGCGTTGACTAGTGAAGGTAATGAGGTCTGATCGTATGAGTTCAGCGTTGACTTGTGAAGGTAATGAGGTCTGATCGTATGAGTTCAGCGTTGACTAGTGAAGGTAATGAGGTCTGATCGTATGAGTTCAGCGTTGACTAGTGAAGGTAATGAGGTCTGATCGTATGAGTTCAGCGTTGACTTGTGAAGGTAATGAGGTCTGATCATATGAGTTCAGCGTTGACTAGTGAAGGTAATGAGGTCTGATCGTATGAGTTCAGCGTTGACTTGTGAAGGTAATGAGGCCTGATCGGATGAGTTCAGCATGTGTTAATATGGTGAAGAGGTCTTATCACACGAATTTAGCGTGAGTAAATGATGGTGATGAGGTCATATTACACGAATTCAGTTAGCCAGTAGAGATAATGCTTCACTGCACGAATTTAGCGTGCGTTAGTGCAAGTGAGAAAGTATTTTCACATGAGTTAAGCGTTAGCTAGTGAAGATAATGTCCTGATGCACAAATTCAGCGTTACGTAATGTAGAAAATATTTTATCTCATAAATTCAATATTTACCAGCGAAGATAATGAGTTTTTCGCTAGAACGTGCCGTGAGCCGGTGGAAAAAAGTTGGCTTCATCGCCCAAATTCAGTATGTGCCGGTGAAAATAACGAGGTCTTATTGAACGAATTCAGTGTGAGCTGGCAAAGGTAAAATGGTTATTTATGATGATGAGATCTTGTTGGGTAGTATAATGTATGTATCTAAAATTGTGAGAATAGCACGTTCTACCAATCATCACTGACGCTAAAGAAGAAGAAATTTAGCCATGTCTCAACGGGCTACTAAATGCTCAGCATTCACTCGTTTGAGGGAGAGTTTAAGAACAAAAATTAACTAATGACTCACCTTATGAAATACGGCTGCTTTGATTTGATGCAGAATCTTCACATCGAACTCTTATATTCTCAGGAAAAACTTGATTAAATTTTTTATGTCTTCAATATTGTTAAAGTTAACTAGCGGTGAGTACTTCCATTTTCTTCCAAATCGTTCATGTAATGAAAAAAATAAGTGTACATTTTGAAATGCTATTGTTAGCACACACGCTTGTTAATACAAGAAAAATGTTAAGTAAATTTAACAATTTTTTGCCATTCACTCGTTTAGTCTTTAAATTAAATGAAATCCTACTAACTTTTTAACATAGGGGTTGATACGACATGAGATGTACAATAGGCACCGCACGTCATTTTTTTCATCCATTCGATGTGAAACAGGCATGTGGTTCAACCCACCGTCACACTCCAGCTGCGACAATTTCCATAAGCTGATGTTCAAAATTAATGCATGCACTCGGCCCGCCCGGCCCAGCACCACTAATTTAGGTGCGTTGTTTGCCTCTATGACGACACGGAGGCCAGAGTTACGCTGACGCTATTAGCAGAGGCGTGGCGGACGGAAGGACGTGCCTCGCGCTGCTAAGTTTCCGGACCTGCGGACGGACACTGAACTTTGCGGCTCTCCGCCGCAGCATCGTTTGTGGTGCGCAAAAAATATTGTGTGAATTGAAGAGACCATAGTTGTATTTTGCTAAAAATTAAGATGTTTCTATAGATGGAGTGCTCGTTTTTGTGACAGTTTCGTTTAAGCCACGACTCTCGTGTTAGGGATAATTAAATAGCTTTAAATAGCTTTAGGTTTTAAAACTTTTGTGAGTTCTAACTTTAAGAATTCAGGCATAATTATGGTTGAGAGAAAGCCTGAGCAAAAAATACTACGAGAGATGCATGGGAATTTGTTTTTTCTTTAAAATATCAGGCCTAATATTTCATCACGTTTAATCTTTGCATGCGATTAAAGATCCTCGATTCAAGACCAGGGCTGGCGAAGGGGCCTTTCTCTGGCCAATGTGAACAAATCTGACCATTCATTGATAAAAAATTTCCTGAGATAAAATTAAGCAGAAAATGGGCCAATCTAGCAACGATGAAGAATAGATTTTGAGCAGCCAAGCTACACGTCTACGACGAAAGAAAGAGAAGAAATGAAGGTCTGCATTGAAATTTTCGCAGATAATCACAAGAGCAACGTACCCTCACTACAAAGATTGTTGCTTGAGTTTCGTGCTAAGATCACGGTAGTTGTAAATTTTTAGGACAAATGAAACTGGATTTTTATGTGAATAATCAATAGCCATCTAGTGATGCGATATGTTTTGCGTTTTTCGTTGAAAAAATGCAAAGCTTTATTGATAGCAAACTGATACAAGCACTCAATTAACTATCACATGCAAATTTCCATGCGTGGATATTTCACTTGCAAACAAGAGAAGTTAACGTTCACAGATCGTCATAAAGCAGCTATTATATTCTATTTCTTTTCAAAGCCTAATTATTTTTGTGGTCTTGATGAGTCATTCACAATGTCCTTTGAGCAAGTCTATTTTCGCGAGTTTTTTGTTTCTCCTTGTGAAAACACAGTGCGAGTTTTTATAGCTCTCAGTCGTTTGGTTATTCTTTTCGTTCAGTGTGGGACGCACTCAGTCCCTTGAATATCATTGCTCACTTTCACGCTCAGCGCTTCTTCTTGCTTCAAACTCTTGAGGAATTTCTTGAGAGGCTGCTTCTCTTTATTTTGGTGGTGTTTATTTAACGTATTATTTATTTTTCCATTTGAGTATTTTTGGCTCGAACACTGGCAGGATAACTCAATCTTTGCTCTGATTTTGGAGTCTCTTTTTCGTGTGCGGATTCTCTTCATTTCGGTGGGGCTAATTATAAGTGTCATTTATTTTTTCCAATTTAGTATTACTGACTTGAGCACCAGCAGCACAACTCAAACTTTACTCTGATTTTGCAGTGCGAAATTTTACGTTTCTTCTCTGTGTTTTTACACTCATTTTTGTTTTAGGAAATTCTCAACCGAATTTCAGATGAAGAAATCGCAGTTAAAAAATTAAATTTTGCTGTCCTTCAATAGCGTTGAGGCATCCAGTAGGATACCTCAGCAGGAGAAGAAACACAGAAACATGCAACAAGCAACCAACTGCGTGTCATTTTAAAAGGGCCATTAGCCTCCCATTACCATAGTTAAATAAAATTAGGCTTGATTACCACGTGACTGAAAAACACATGTTGTTTTCTTTCGTACTTTGCGCCGCAATGACTATTTATACATGCGTGAAAGATTCTGATTATTTTGCAGGGTAGGGTCTGATTACCATGATGGTTGATAATCATTTTGTTAGCTTAGTCCTCATCATTAACGCTCTGCTTTAGGGAATAACATGGAGCAAAATTCAATGCCTTGCTTGTAGGTAGCAACATAACGTACAATTTGAAATTTCCACAAGCTGTGCTGTGGAAATGGTCTCTTGCAAATAACCATCTTACGAACAATATTTCTCAATAATTAGTCAAATGAGGTACCTGACCCAACAAGTTACGGGTCTTCTAGTTCATTACAAATGTTTTGGAAATGATCAATTGTTTTTAGTAGAAATGGGCATTCTTTAGGTTTTTACACGCAGCTTCTTCGTTGTGGTCAGGTGGATATCATTTTTCAGGATTTCTGTGCTGTGGAAGCGGCCTCACAACTCTACCCAGTGTAACTTTTTCGCAACCTGCATGCATGTTTTTCGCCGCCTAAGCGATTTAATCGATTAAATCACTTAGGCGGCCAAAAATATGCATGCAGGCGGCGAAAAGTTAGACTGTGTAGTGCTCCATAAGGGTCGCACTTCCGATGAGACATTTGCTCTCTCTTTGAGATGTTCTGGCTAACTATGAGACACATGAACTGCCATGAACCACTTAGAGAGGCAAAAATTTCTTTCAGTGTAGGGTCTGTGTGTACGAGACATCACTCAAAAGCTAGACAACTGCACGTCTGCTCCAGCCACAATGAATCTGAAATAATTTTCTCTGGTAGACGAGTCGTCAGTGAGCAGAGACGCTACCTTAACGAACACCACCCAGATCAGTATTTAACTAATTTCATTCGTTGTGAGCATGCATGTCTTCACTTCGAATTGTCTTGGTAAAAACAGTAACTGATTGTCCAGTGCATGATAGCGCTTCGCTTAAACGGAAAATGTTTCGGTTAACACATTCAGGACGTAGCGGTACATGTGTGTACCACCAGGCATGTTGCTCATCTACGCACCTGCAGAAATACCTAGCATTGCAATGACTTCACAACCTATTTCAAAATTGATTTTAACGTTCGAGGTAAGGCATTATCGCGCAGTAATATTTTTCACATTTCTCAGAAAATATAGAAAGGTATTCGAGCAGTAAAATCGGTTTTTAATTCTGTTTCTTACAACGTAACCCAATCAACCGCATTAACCGCACCAATATAATCAACGCGTCAATTAGCGTAGTTAGCGGCTAACGTCAAATACGTCAAAAGAGGTAAACATGTCCTGTCATCAGTAATATAATATGTACATAATGATTTATTTATATTCTGAGGCATGCTGTAGCATCATTACGTTACAGCTTTCAAGCGTTATGTCTCAAGGGCAGAGCATCAAAATTAACACCTTAACTGCGATGGGTTAAACTGAAGTTCAATATTCAACTCTAATCTGTCAAAATGTGTTAGCAATTTTATACAGACCAAACATTGAATGAGTTCTTTGAATACAGTTAATTTTAACAAATTATAGAAGTTTCTCAAACGACCCATCGATGGGTCGTTTTGCAAGCAAAGTGTTAAGAGGAACCTGAGTTCGAATCGCGTATCTGCAAGGTACATTTGCCGGCGCGTGCAGCTTCTCTGGTGGTGTCGACAACTGGAGAGACGAGCGAGAGAGGGCATGAGGAACTCTTCTCACGCTATGAACTTGCATCTCATTCCCTTCTCTCTAAGTGGAAAATCTTTGTGGTAGCAAGAAATCAATTTTATAAAGAACCGGTCAATGACGCTGCTTGAAGTAACTTGTTTTAAATCTGTGCGTTTCTGTAATTTTCCTGTCACGGAAACGTAGCACACAATGCGAACGATTGATTGTGTGTTCTTTGTTACTGGATTTTCTTTCACAAGGAATTAATTCATAAAGTTAACAGTCTTTATGGCTCGTTCATTATGAGGTCGATTTCATTTGATGTTTCGTGAAAGATTGAATGTTAGACAAAAAGTGTTAGATGAAAATTGTTAGAGTAATGTTTACATATATTCAAAGCGTGAATTCCACTTTGTAATCTAGTCACACGTCAAAACTTGAAAAAGTTATTCTATATTATTCAGTAGAATAATTTTGGTTTTAAGGAATCAAGAAAGAAAATTCACTGCGATCGTAAAATTCTCACTTCAGTTGTCAAATTTTGCTTTAGAAGAAAAAGTGTACGGATGCGCTGCAGATTTCCAGGCTGTACTGGTAAAAACGCAAAGCGTTGATGGAAATTTTTGCGCGTATGGCTTGCATCTTCTCTTTTTTATTAGTTTAGGCAACATAATGCTTGTGGAATTATTAAAATTATTCAAAATCTTCAACACATTACTCACCATAAACATAAACGCGATGCGCTGTACGTTGCCACTTGACAGGAGAGCTGTCCCAAATTTTGAATCCCTCACTTCTAACTCCAAACAACTTTTCACTTTATCTAACTACATTAACATGGATTTCGTGAGGAGCAAATTGCGACAACCACCTCCGTGTGACGCCAGCGGCGGACTGGAAGTAGACCGCACCTGCTATTGGAATTACCTGAGCCCGGCGTCTCATTCCAGGAGGTCAACGCGAGCCTGGAATGCGGGTCACGAGGCAGGTCGGGTAGACTTGATACGCAAGGCTTTTGGGTCAAATTCTTTGGTATTTATGATACGAACTCAAGGAATATTCAAATTCCAGTCTGTTTTATGTGTGTGTTTCAGCTTTGAATTTAGGTTCAGGTTTTCGGGTTTCAGGTTTTCTTGAACAATTTGCTATCGGATGCGATTTGATAATTTATAGAAGATACGGTAAGTTTTAATATCAATAACTGCTTCATTTTTAGTTTAGTCACATTTTCCTCCTTGCGTTTCAGTCTCATGAGCTCGAATATACGCATATACGTACGTTGTTCGAGTGGTGCTAATTTTAAAAAATCGTGCTGTTTTGGATGATGATTATTCTTTTGAATGAATGTTGGATAATCAGTTTTCTTACATAAAACAATTATAGCTTTTTTCATTTATCTAGTCACTCAGAAGTTTAGAAGCTCGTACAATTCGTCTGTAGGATTACAATGAATATCAGGTGTATGAATTACGAACATTATAGATTATCATTAACAAGACAGTATAATGTTACAAAATGTTACGACATTGCTACAATATATACTACAATGAAATAAATGCAGCGTAAGTGTAACTTCTAAGCCCGCAAAAACAATGGAAAAACGTGCACAAACAATCAAAAGTGCAAAGTCAGATGAAGTCAAACCCACGCTCATTTATAGTTACACAATCATACATCCTTGATAAGGTATGAGTGGGATAAGGATTATCTCCAATTCTCTCCATGAGATGAAATGCACATATTTCAAAGGTTTTTTGTGCCAAATCTCTAAATCAAACTAGAAGTTCAGGGCAAAATTCTGGCGGGACAGCAACAAGAACGATATTCGATTAGAAAGCCTCGTTGGAAGTCTGTATTGGACGTTCATGCTGTAGCGGTTAGCCTTAATTTCACTGTGCTCCATTAGAAAAAGCCTGAACTTTCAAGAAAACTATGATGGACTTTCATTAAAATCAAATTCGTCAAATCCATTGAGTTTTTAACACATTGACCTACAATATGATCCACCTTGGTGTGGTGGCAGAAATTTTCTTACTACAAAGGTTCTCCCCAGTAAGTCATTTTAAAAACAAGTCTGAAATGGTTTTAAAAATGTTCAAAATTTATAAAAATTTATTCACACACAACATTTTACGATTACTTACAAAAAGGTTACCCAAGGAAGCTAATGGTAGCGGGTAACCAGTAATTGCCCTATCGGACTCAGAATATTAGAGAATGACGACTCTTCACAACTACTTCATTCGATGTTAACTCGTTTAAAAATAATGGGAAGTTTCAACTTTGATGTGGCTTGAAGATAACACTTCTTTATTTACCAGACCATGAGATGAATCAGGATTAATTTAGGGTAAATTTATAAATAAATTACTTTTTCCATCTGGTACAACTGCTTTTCTATTCCGTTAAATTCTCATACTTAAAATTTATGCCGGGCCGGATTTCATTCAGCCCCTAGAAATCCTATTCTGCTTTTACGTAACTCATTTATTCGTCAACTGTACAAGCCATC
The DNA here is from genome assembly GCA_014220935.1 of Platorchestia sp. MABIK. NCBI lineage: Eukaryota > Metazoa > Arthropoda > Malacostraca > Amphipoda > Talitridae > Platorchestia > Platorchestia sp. MABIK. The sequence goes on from JACJUY010000394.1 coordinate 137,604, forward strand.
ATACAATCCAACCTCATGTGACCCTACTTGTTTATTTTTATTTCTTTTTATCACATTTATTTTGCTCATTTTCTTACAACACAACCATGTCATTTAATTAGTGTTTAGTTGTGAAAAGGCTTTAAGATGTAACATAAAATTTAATTTTGAGGGGAGAGAAAATTTCTTTCTGCTGTTAAAACTCTAAAATACATTCGCTAACTTTGATTTAATTTCATCCAAGTATCTAACGACTCAATGAGAGGTTGGAAATTGACCATCACTATGTACGATGTATGGTACAAAGTTACGGGCATAACATACCATTGAACTAGCTGCAATTTATTCAAAATGAAAATAAAACTCATGATGGCAGACATATGAATATAAGCGTGACTCACTCAATTGATGGACGAGTTATCACTAGACGATCACTGTAAAATAAATTTATTATTTGAATAGGCGATTATTGGCATAGGATTGAATCGCGTAATAGTAAAGGTCAATACCCTTTCGTGATCTTCTTGACTCTATTGTTGTTCGAGCGTTTTTAACTTGTTGGCATAGATTCGCTCCAGTCTTGGCCTGTCCGGAACTAAGTGTACATATTTTTCTTGGTAAGTCAAATTGTCAGCAGTTTTTATCAATGTCGGCTTCTCTGGCCTGTCATGAGTTGACCTCCTTTCTCACAGTTTCTGCCTTAACTTAATTGTTCAGTTCATTTAGAGCAATATCTGTGAAATGATTCCATAACCGTGTGATACTATTGTTGTAACTTACAGAGTCTATGATTTTAATGCCGTTTTAGTTCTTTGAACGTTTCTCTGTGAAAAATACTTATGTGCGTTGTTCTTGTCCCTGCGCAGGAACAATAATTGGAGCTTTTAATAAACTCGATTCAATTCAAACGTTTGACTGATGGCTCCATATGTCTCCAAATAAACTCGTATTTCAATTGCTCTGGGAAATACGTTACAATCACTACAGAAATGAGCCGAGTGGGGCATTCCTGAGTTGCTCTCTACGTCCTATTCCCCCAGACGCTAATCACTCACAGGCATCAAAGTAGGAGTTGAGGAGAAATCATAACAGACGCATTCACAGTCCTCAATTCAAACGCTTACATTTTTTTAACATAATGAGTAAAAGGCCGTTTCTCAGAAGTATCAGTTTCTCAGAAATATTGTTCTATGATTTTAGATTTTTCGCCTCATCAGTATTAATAGAGCCCTTGCAAGTTCTTTACAGTACTAAAGTACTGAATTGAAGAAGAAATTTTATCACAATCGTGAAACCTGCAAGCAATGTGAAATATTCGTGCAGCGCTGTCGTAAAATTTAAAGGCCGTGAAAATAAGTCAGGCGTTACGCCACTCCCCTGCACACGCCTGCCAAGCCTCCGCGCGCGTTCAAGTCGCCAATATTTCTGCCTATCAACTGTTCTTAGACATTCTAACTGATGCATGGAAAACTTCGTGCATCGCACTGAAATTAGTGGATAAAATAGGTTCATGCTAAACTGATTGTTCAAGTAGAAAATCTGATGAATCAATTATAGAATGCGCGAAATCTAATTTAAGATCATCTTTTTATTTTTCTGTAAATTCTATTTGCAGAGATGTCCTTCACGTATTCTCGCTGTTAATTTGTGAACCTGTTTCAAGCACATGTGTTTAAGCCCGAGTACTTCCATTTTATGTCTTCTATTTTGTTTTTTCTAAGAAATTTTTAAGCATTACTATCACTACATCTATCAAGAAATTTCCTTATTCTCAGACGAAAACTCACACATTATAACCCTCTCCTTACCGGTGTTCTCAAAAACTTAAGGATGCTGAATCAACGAATTAACTAAGAATACCTTAACTTCCCGATGAAATCTCAGTTATACTAGGTTTTGCATTTTGCACCTTTCGCATAGGAGGTTATCGCCAAACTTTTTCAAATGGATCGATTACAGAAACCAAATTTATCCTTATTAATTTAGTACTTATAGAAGATCTAACGGAAACCAGTCACAGGAAAACAATGCTATACTAGAGACGAGATTTGTTAGTTTCCCTTTGCCAATATCCGAACATCGTTGGAACTCTTGAGCGCGTCAGCCAACAGGTTCGTTTTGAGGTTACTCCAGCACTTATATAGAGGTGAGAAAGGTTGAGTCTTCGAGGTCACTTCGATTACTGCTCACTGTTCGGTGTTCGGTTCAGGCTTTGCTTGTCAAAACTTGCTCCTCAATGTCACCCTGGGAACTGTTTGCCCTGACACTGCGTCGCGATGTGACAGAAATCTTTCTGTTTTTAGTGTCCTGGGGCGTTGGTGTCAACTACGCCGCCCTGACTTCCATCAACCTACTGACCAGGCATGGAAAGGTTGAAACAACACAACTGATCTCAAAATAGATGAGAGGTGTGAATGTTCTAGAGAATGGAGTTAAGTAGTGTTTTAACCTCACAATAGGATAAGTTTCTAGTTCCAAATATGGTCTCCATATTCTAATAATTGCTTGCATGCAGGGTGTTTCAGAACAAGAGGTACAAAACTGCACACCTAGTAGAAAATGACCAAATAAACATTTTTTCTCCTATGAAATTTTCCGAAAAAAATTTGGGTTTTTGAGATATTAGCTGTTTATGGTTCTAAAGGATGAAATTTAATTACACAATTACTTGCAATATTTATTTGGAATTTGCGTTACAAACACTTCTATTGTATGAGAGTTTACAATACTAAAATGTTGTTTTAGGGATATTTAGTAAAATAGTTTTAGCATGGGCCTTGTTTATGCGACATCCATTGAATCTGGGGAAGATCTCGTGGCCAGAAGTGCTATGGATGCTGCTGAGATTTCTGAAATACCAGACGCGTTCCTTAATGTCTGGCAGCCGTTAAGGCTAAGATTCGATAAGTGCATTGATGTGAGTTTACCACATTTTGAAAATTTTGTGTAAAATACATTCAAAATAAATATTGCGAGTAATTGTTACATTAAATTTCATCCTTTACAAAAAATAACCAGCTAATCATATCTCAAAAACAGTTCTTATCGGAAAATTTCATAGAAGAAGCAATGTTTATTTGGCCATTTTCTGCTTGGTGTGTTATTTTGTTCTTTTTGTTCTGTAAAAACCCTTTATGATATCTCTTTAATTTTTGTCACTGCATTGCTCACTGGAGGAAAAACTTTCTTAAACTTGACATAATTTGAGGCCTAGTGTATAGTTACTCAAAAAAGAATGCTGGCTTCCGAAGTTCTTTCATTTTTAATGCTTCATTCAGAGTTAGGAACGTTTACTTCCGAGTTGAAAACGTCTCTACTTCGCAGTTCAAATTTTAAAATTTAAGAGTACGGTGGTATTCTTCTTTCTTATGAATGAACTTGGTATTTTTATTATTTGACCGCTTTCATGCTTGAAAATCTTAATATACTGTACTGACATTCATTTCTAGATGCGTATAAGAATGTTTCAAACTTCAGGTACACATATAGGGAATGCAACATACAAACTTGTTCATGATCTCTTTCTGCCAAGCTGGTCGATGTGTCCAAATTACCTAAAATAATGCTCTCAATTTTGTTATTTACTATCATGCTGGGCGGTATTAAGTAATCGATAAAATACATTAAAATTTGGTCCTAAAAAATAATTCAATGGCGATACGCGTCCTAGAGAAAGGAAATGAGTTTTGTAATTTTTACGAGCGTGTCTAGCAAAGCCGTCAAAACAACGCGGAAGCAGCGACACGAAAGCAGAATTTCTCCGAGTCTCAGCCAAGGAGGAATCAACGAAGAGTAGCTGTGCTTGATGACTGGTGAATGAATGTAGTTTGGCGAGTGCCTCAGGATGTGATGCTAGTCAATTCTTACTGCATTACATTACGTGCCAAATGCGCATCACGCAATAGAGCACTGAGTATCAGAAGCTCGTATTAAAAATGACGCGTAATGACTACTGTAGAAAGGGCGGTTCCGCGTGACGTCGAGTGCTCGCTTATTAAACCTGCAAAAAAGAGTCCAAGGCTAATTGATGCGCTCACTATCGATGCTTTATGTCCGTTTTTCAGATGTGACTGATTACGAGGTCACTTTTTCAGCGAGCGAGGACGATGTGGTGCTGGAGACTCCATAACTGTAGCCCAACTCTCTTATTTTTGATGCTGAATTGTGAGCATCATCCTGGTGACTGATGCTGAATGGTGAGTACCGCCTGGTGACTGATGCTGAATGGTGAGTACCGCCTGGTGACTGATGCTGAATTGTGAGCACCAGCCTGGTGCCTGATGCTGGATTGTGATCACCGCCTGGTGCTGAATTGTGAGCATCACCTGGTGCCTGATGCTGAATTGTGAGCACCGCCTGGTGCCTGATGCTGGATTGTGATCACCGCCTGGTGCCTGATGCTGAATTGTGAGCATCACCTGGTGCCTGATGCTGGATTGTGAGCATCACCTGGTGCCTGATGCTGGATTGTGAGCATCACCTGGTGCCTGATGCTGGATTGTGAGCATCACCTGGTGCCTGATGCTGAATTGTGAGCACCGCCTGGTGCCTGATGCTGAATTGTGAGCATCACCTGGTGCCTGATGCTGGATTGTGATCACCGCCTGGTGCCTGATGCTGAATTGTGAGCATCACCTGGTGCCTGATGCTGGATTGTGAGCACCGCCTGGTGCCTGATGCTGAATTGTGAGCATCACCTGGTGCCTGATGCTGGATTATGTGAAGGACTTTTTATGCCATTATATTCATTCGCAGCGTATAAATTTTTTACGCAATGTTCATCACTTTGAGAAGGGAAGTAAGGATAAGTAAGGTCACTTTGAGCAACCTAGTGATGAAATATCAGCAGGTGTGCATTTTTTGTACTGCAGGAGTTCTATTGTGTGTGCATAAATTATTGGATTCTTTAGAACCCTAAATTTAGAGATATCATGCAGACTGGTGTTGAATTAGGGTTTATCAGAACAAAGTGCCACACCAAAAAGCGATTTCAATGTATAGGGGAACGTAAAACTTGTCATTTCGTCCGTAGCGTCAGTACTTGAATATCCGCCCGAAAAACAGATGTTGCTACATTAAAGAATAATTTTCTTTGCAGAAATTTTATTTTTGAACTAATAATTATTGTTTCCTCGCGGCTGCTGTTTTCTGGATAGAATTCTAACCCCAACTTGCACCATTTATTTGGCGTAGCGTCAGCTAACGTTCGAGTAATGTAAATTTTCTTCGAATCTGATACACTACAAAACCTTTTAATTTTACGGAGAATATTTGGAAGTTAGCGCGTTAAACAACCGTAGCAATGCATGCAGCAAGAATGCTTTCGCTACACTGTTCATTTGTCTGCGTTGCAAAGACTTGTAAAACATGTAAAAACAGGGATTCTCAACCGCCAGAGCGAACGCACGATGTTCAAAATCTTGAGTAAAAATTTTAAAAGTTAGAAAGTTTTAATTTTAATTTGCATTGTTGAAAATTCCAACTGATATCGTACGAAGTCGCGAAGGTAAAACATTCAGTGTTGAATTAAATAAACAAACATGAAACCCTCCAAACGGAATGAAGTGGTAGAACCATTAAAATTGCAGTTGATGAAAAAATCTGTCTGTAACTTCTCCAAGTTATCCTTGTTTAATAAAACACCAGGTGACTCCATAAATAAAAAAAATTATGCATTTATTTTGTCAAACTTTCTCCCATGTAATTACAATAGAAATCTCATTTATCACATTAAGTCGGTCGGTCCGTCTCTTTTTCACGCTTTTAAAGGATGCTCAATGACCGTATCTGTGATACGAGCTTTTACCATGCAGTGCACAAGCACAAGAATTTTTTAATTTTAAATACTATTAGGATGGATATATTTGTTTTTCATCCCCATCTGGAAGATTTGTCTAAAGCAAACATCGAATCCCGTCATTTTTGATGGGTCGTGTACTCTATATAGTGGTAGATAATTCATAGAAGCGTCTATCGTAGTTGACTCAGATTACAATCACAATCAACTGCGATAGACGCTACTGTTTAGACGAGTAATTACTCACACAAACACTGAAGACAATGTTGATTGCTGCTGAGATAGCGAGTTTTCCTCAATGCGGGATTGCATCCCTTGTAGACCGAAGCGACTTGTAAATCCTCTCAGACCTGAATGTCAAAATCCTCTCAGACCTGAATGTCAAAATCCTCTCAGACCTGAAAGTCAAAATCCTCTCAGACCTGAATGTCAAAATCCTCTCAGACCTGAATGTTAAAATCCTCTCAGACCTGAATGTCAAAATCCTATCAGACCTGAATGTTAAAATCCTCTC
>JACJUY010000394.1:144270-189445 GCA_014220935.1 Platorchestia sp. MABIK
CAGACCTGAATGTCAAAACCCTCTCAGACCTGAATGTCAAAATCCTCTCAGACCTGAATGTCAAAATTCTCTCAGACCTGAATGTCAAAATCCTCTCAGACCTGAATGTCAAAATTCTCTCAGACCTGAATGTCAAAATCCTCTCAGACCTGAATGTCAAAATCCTCTCAGACCTGAATGTCAAAATCCTCTCAGACCTGAATGTCAAAATTCTCTCAGACCTGAATGTCAAAATCCTCTCAGACCTGAATGTCAAAATCCTCTCAGACCTGAATGTCAAACAATTTGAATTTCAGAAACAACGTAGCTAAGTGGAGGTATGTGAACATACGCTGCCAGTTTGACTGCTAGGATTAAGTAATGTGTTTGAAAATCAGAGCTCGTCTGGCATCCGGCCAAAAATTGAAGAAAAAGAAGGGAAAATCGTGTAGAATGATGAGGAGTTGTTAGAAAAAACGGCAACACTCTTAGAAATGGTATTTTTTCAACATGGTGCAGCCCGCTCAGTTATTAAGCAAAATGTATAACGAGGGATAAACTATGAAGCAACTAAACTTACGAAAATTAACTAACTTTATATTATCCATTATCACACTTACAGGACAAGTTTCTCAGATCAAAACCATACCGGACAGCAAAACGAGGAGTGATGCGCAAGCCTCGAAACAGCACATCCTAATTAAATTTAGTCGGTCGCCACAAAATATCACCGTATTGAGCAAGCATATGTAGAATATTTATTAAGAAAGATGTGCAACATGAGACGAATCCTGGCAAAATGGTGGCCAAAAAACGCTGTTTACTTTATTGAAATAACAGAGAATTAAAGTTGAAAGTTACGTATTATTAATGACATTTGAATATTGAAATCGACCATCGTCAACAGCAATAAGAGCGTAGAAAACTGACGCCGTCGACTGCAATCGGCAGGTAGCTGACTGGTCGAAGGACGAATTGGAGATGCTTTATTTCGGAAACAGAAATTGGACAAACGAGAAAAGTCATTCACACGCAATTGAAATTCAAATAATGAGTAACCAAAGAACAAATCATGCGTTCTAAACCTACAACATTCCACAAAGCGAAGGCTTCGGTTTGAGGTGCATAGACTCGTTTGGCTTGCCTGAGATGTTTACGTTTTCTCAATTTAGCGCTCGCTTTCATGCGTGCGTCGTCGTGTACACGGTGACCTGCGTGCAGGGCTGCGGCAAAACCTGGCATTGGAAAGAAATGGAGTTGTAATAAAAAATGTTTTTGGACTTGAAATAAAAACATAAATTTGCACTATGGTCATAAATGTTTGAGAATGATCTATTTGAAGCGATTTATTTCAATCCCTCACTTCTACTTCGATGTGGCAATAAATTTATCCTCCACCATTGATAGAGCTAGGAAAAATTTCGTGCTGGAAACATAGAACACACTTTTTGAATGTATAATTTGGGGTACGTAAGGAAGCTCTAGAGGCAATATAGCACGAGGTGGCGGTGGTTGATGGTGGTGGATCACAGAAGCAGTTTGACCAATTCAGATTATCACATTTGTATCGTGTCATGTTTGTACACACACACATTTAGGCTTGAGTTTCTCAGCAGTATAGCGCTGGAGAACTGCCAACATAGATACTGATCATTGTTGGGAAAATTCGTCCAGAGATTTAGTCTCCAAAGTGCAGAATGCTCATATGCAGTTGGCGTAGGTCCTTGGTTACAAACTAACTGCAGATCGTACTAACATATGATATTACCACCCATCATATGTAAGATGCATCAATGAGCAGTAGATAGAGGCTAATTTCCACCATCAGGGGGCTTGGGCTGTTGGTTCCTCACTGCAGGTCTCAAAATATAGCCTCACACAGCTGATCGTAACTAACTGGCACATCAGCTGATTCCTGTCACGTCTGGAATATATTGGCTCTAGATAAAAAAAACAGCTGCTCTGATTTGTGGCGTTGAACTACTGATCTACGTTCTAATTTTTGTTTCGCGATGCAGAGATTGGGCATGTACAGCTCCTAATTTGAAGATTACTAACATTTCATTTCAATTTTATCAAAAAAATTCTCAAAAATACATATTTTTTGAGACGCCCCCTGAGGATGAGCTGCCGGTCACTGCCCTGCACTCCTCACCTCGATGGCTGATGACCGAAACAAGGCAGTTAATTTTGAAGCAGGTAATAAATGTTGACTATCGTAACAGGATGCACTGTGGCGTCATCACTCGTGTCTCTAAGCAATTACGCTTCACGCTACTCAGTTCAGTTCGTTGTAATTTGCGGTGTTGGGATTTGGCTTATTTTCATGCAGAATTCAACCATAACGATTCACTCAGGATCTGGCCACCGTGTGGAGGTGCCGTACATGTACTGAGCTCTTCTGATGCTTGAATTAAACTTGATAAATCCCATAGGACGATATTGTACCTAAAGTAGCCAAGTCCAATGGAATAACTTACGATACTAACTGTACCCCCATGACAAGGTTAATAGTGAAAAATCGGCCTCAGGCCGTTATACTAGCTTTTTCGCTCTCATGTCATTGGTGGTATTTAGTGAATTTCTTAGGACTAGAATTACCGGTATTTTAGTGTGCTCGTCACACTGGCATCACTGTTGTTATTCTGGTATTAACGTTACGGTGGTATTTTATTACGTTACTGGTGTGCACAGCCCGTTAAAAATGACGGGACTAGATAATTTTCTTGAGTAAATTTTTAAGATGGGAATGACAAATAAATATATCCTTCCTAATAATACCCGCGATTAGAAAATTCGTGTACCTGTGCACTGCTGAAACTCGTATCACAGATATGGTCATTAAACACACTTAAGAGCGTGACAGAGACACAGACCAACCAAGAAAGCAAGCAACAATAATTGTGCATTATTGTTTATTACTAGTGTATGCGACCTGTTAAAAATGACGAGATTCGATCGTTTCCTTTAAATAAGTCTCAAGATATGGATGACAAAAAATTATATCCATCCTAATAGTGCCTACGATTAAAATATTCTTGTACTTGTTCACTGGTGAAACTCGTATCATAGATACTGTCATTAATTCCTACGAGACGCCACAGACACACGCACCAACTAAGCATGAACTCTGTATTATTACTTGATTTAATTATTATTATCCAAGAAGATTTTTGAAAAAAAAATTTACATCGTTTTCATCGCGAGAAGCTGCATTTTCTTAACAATATATTCAATTTACAAGCAATATTTTTGACTTAGGTACAAAAGTCATCAGATGCAGATTTTGATGCCATTTGAATGGTATCTATGAGACCAACCAAGCGAGCAGATCCCCTTTGTTCGAAATTTAAATTTTCATGGGAGAAATCACGCTCAAAAAATACTTATTTACCAGTGCGCACTGCCCGCCAAAAATGACGGGATTCAATACCTTTCTTGAATAAATTTTCCAGATGTCGATGACAAATATTCTTGCACTTGTGCACTGGCGAAAATAGTATCACAGATACGGTCATCATAACTATCCTTATGAGCGTGACAGAGAAATGGAAGAAACGGGCTCCAAACAAATAAACGAAGAGTATTATTAGGTAGTAGAAGGACCCGTGGAAATTCCACGGACAATGTCATCGACCCGTAAAGGTGGACTTGTAAAAAAATCTGTAAACATTACCTAACCTATGCTAACCTATCTTAACCTAACATATCCTAACCGAATCTATCCTGATAAAATAGCAAACGTATCAATGCATGTAAAGGCCACCTTTCAATGTTACACTGAGGAATTCGGGATCCAAGATACCTATGTTTCTTGAGAAGCGGACACTAAACAAATTTATAAATAAATATTCATATAAATATGTAAATAAACATACAAATAAACACATAAAGGGTATTATTTGGTTAGATTTTTAAATCTAGGGAGACGCCTGGCGATTTATTATATAGTGTTGATGTTGATGAGCCAAAAAAGTTTCTGGAAAAATTTGTTAAATTTTTCCCGAGATAAGTTTCTTCTAAAAGAGATTCTATTTTTATAGCCACAACATTTTTTTGGCTTACAAACAAAAGTGAGCGGATGCCAAGATTTTCATTTCATTCGAATGGTGTCTATGATATCATTGAAATAGAAATGATTTGTCGTTGTTGTTGCCGGCTCATTGGAGCTTCGGAGACTTATTACCAGTGTATGCTTATGTTTATTACCAGTGTGTGCTTATGTTTATTACCAGTGTATGCTTATGTTTATTACCAGTGTATGCTTATGTTTATTACCAGTGTATGCTTATGTTTATTACCAGTGTATGCTTATGTTTATTACCAGTGTATGCTTATGTAAATTACCAGTGTATGCTTACGTTTATTACCAGTGTATGCTTATGTTTATTACTAGTGTATGCGACCCGCCAAAAATGACGAGATTTGACAGCTTCCTTTAAATCAGTTTCAAGATATCGATGACAATAAATTATTTCCATCCAAATAAGATTTTAATTTTAATAAGCAGATTTTTGGCGGACCGTGCACACGTTCTGCGGGTGTTCCTTGGATAGATGTATGTATTTGTCTGGTGTCTGCTTTCGAAGGATTACTTCGTTCGGCAGTGGATTGTTATCGAATGTGATCTTTTTTTGACGGCCGTACACGCTGGTGATTTTATGAGGCCTGTTGTGTGCAACGATATTAACAGCATCCTAGATAATTTTCCCACTGATTCCGCCGTAGAATGTCCGTTGTGTGAAATGATAATAGCAACATTTTAGGTCATTTTCCCCTTGGTGCTGCTATGTTACATCCGATGTGTGAGACGATAATAACAGCATTTCTGTCCTCTGCACCTGATCATGAGATGGAGACTTGAAACCTGAAAATTTAGCACAACTTACTAAAGCCTTACGGGTAGGGAAGAGAAGTAAAAGAATCACAGTAAACTTTTTGCAATATCCCGTACAAAATGAACTAATGCCGATAAAATGTGAGCCAAAAATAGCGTCTGATAATTCTAATTTTGAATCTGTTTTTCTATCCTAGGCCCCCTACATGCTCGTAAATTCTAGGACAAGTTATTTTTTTGCATATTTTGTGTCCAAATTTACCCCAAATTTAATTTTTTCGTGTCCAAATTTACATCTTGGAATTTTTATTCGCTCAAAGAATGAAAAAAGAGTCAGGAAAATGATGTGGTTTGCATTATGGAATAATTCTTTCCGACCGGCCAAGCTGTTATAATTGAAAAGAGAGTACTCTGCAACTTATTCTAATTCAGAGAGAAAAATTAAGAAAATTAAGAGTGAATCAGAATACACAAACTAAATTCATGCGTTTGTGTCCTTAATGAATCTTAAATTAAGAATTTCAATGAAATAGGCTTTGGAAAATGAGCATTCTGCACTCATGGAAAAATTCTATCTCCAATCTCAAATGTTTCAAAGCATTTATATTGAAAGTAAGATGACATTTATATTAAAAGTGAGTTTTATTTTTATATCAGTTGTAAAAATACAAATAAATACGTTATCTGATGCGGACTTAAGTCACTGGCAAGGATCTATAGATAAGAAACACGACGTGGCCGAGAGATAAGATAAAGCTCCTGCTGCACATCACACATTCATTAGAATATCCGCACGACCAACAGTCGCACTTGCTGCACTGGCTGGTACAGGTCAGTCAGGGCTGAGGTGGTGCAATTCTTGCTTCAGGAATTACTGTCACGTTACGCGTAAGACAAAAATCAACTTTTGGTTGTAATTAAAAAAGGTTTAAGGCTTAGGTTAAAGGATAAAAACAAAGAGAATGTGACGTTTTTGAATGGTGTCGTGGAGAAAGTTTCCTCTTCCATAAAAGGAGCAAAGGAAACCAGAAAGAATATTTCACAACACAAACCTGCCTTCAATGTTGCCAGTGCTGCGAGAGTGCCAGTGTCGTGCCACTGGTGATTCTCAGGTCGACTACAAGTGTTGAAAATATCTTCATAATGTTTCAAAGTTATGAATCTAAGCAGATCAGATAACGCTATCTGATCAGAACAGCGGCACTGTAATGGTGTCCGCCGTGGTAATGCAGGTGCTGTTGTAATGAAGGCAACGAGCATTACGGTTTGAAAGTGGAAAATGGTACTTCACTTGCACCTAAAATATTACCCTTCTATGTTTTTAAGTCTGAAAAATTTGGTTGTAAAGTTTTGAGCATAAACATTTCAGATGTGCTCGCAACATCTTGAGCATTCTTTATTTAAAAGCAAAAACAACAATACGATGACGCGTGTTTAAAATATATATGCATAATTCACGAAACTATCTCGCACACCCTTTGCATTACTGTCAGAAAAAACACTCAAGAATAGCCTGTATCAGCGGTACAAGTCCTCCGAAATAGGTCAAGTGACTCTACCTTGCTTCGTTGAGTTCCTTTTGTTCAAGTTCGCCCTACTGAACTCCCTACTACGCTTGTCAACTGCGCGATGTTGTTTCTTTTTGACACTCTGGCTTGTGTGCCATCGGACTGGTGAGACATTTCAGGTTTGACGTGCACTCAGCTTGACACTGAGACGCTTGCCGAGTGTGGCGAGTGGCAGTCGAATTGTCTGCAGGGTATGAGTGTGGCAGTCGAGCTGTCTGCAGGATATAAGAGCGGCAGGCGAGCTGTCTGCAGGGTTTGAGAGCGGCAGCCGAGCTGTCTGCAGAATATGAGAGTGGCAGTCGAGTTGTCTGCAGGGTTTGAGAGCGGCAGCCGAGCTGTCTGCAGAATATGAGAGTGGCAGTCGAGTTGTCTGCAGGGTTTGAGAGCGGCAGCCGAGCTGTCTGCAGAATATGAGAGTGACAGTTGAGTTGTCTGCAGGGTTTGAGAGCGGCAGGCGAGCTGTCTGCAGAATATGAGAGTGGCAGTCGAGTTGTCTACAGGGTTTGAGAGCGGCAGCCGAGCTGTCTGCAGAATATGAGAGTGGCAGTCGAGTTGCCTGCAGGGTTTGAGAGTGGCAGCCGAACTGTAGCAGAATATGAGTGCAGTCTGCAGAATATGAGTGCAGCATTCGAGTAAATTGAAGATCATAAGGAATGGCAATGAAATTATTCCGAGAATATGGAGTATGCATACTTGTATATACATATATATATATATTGGTGTATGTTGGCAGCAGGTCATTTTGTAAACACACTTCGTTAAAAGTTAGATGGCACATATCCTTTATTCTCTTGATCACTAATTTTTCAAGAGCGCGGAATTTTAAAAGTGTAGAAGCTGGTACTATTCCTAAAATACATTTCGAAAGCCATAAAGATGCAATAAAACTTGGAGTCATGACGAATTTCTTCAACTTTAATACTTGATTTCTTCAAATTTAAAATAATACAAGGTAAAAGGACAACGTTTCGGATGTGACGCACCCATAATCATGCCTAAATAAAACTAGTCTGAACAAGCAGGTCGCTGATACTTATAACCTAATGTAGGGTTGCCAAGTCGTAATTTGTATAAAAATCTTGTAGAAATTTCGAGAAGGTAAAAGAAATCTCGGCGTCCTAAAATGCAACCTATCAAGATAAAAAATGTAGTCTAAATATGAGATGAATTGCTAAACAAAAGAAATATAAGGTAAGACAATGGGTCAATCTAGATGAACTGTCGTAAAATGAAATAAAAATGTAAAATATATATATATATATATTTGTGATTAAAATTCCGAGCCAAAAATGAGATCTGAGTAACCCCGAAACCCAAACAGCAATGCTCAGCACTCAATATTACGATTCTTCCCTGAAGTATTTACTGTTGACGATCATCTTCTCAGAAAGCTTTAAATGATTTCTAGCATCCTTTTTTTACGCCATGGCGGGTTGTTTTTTATTCAATGCAAATTTTTGAAGTTTGGTCTGTTTTCGAATTAAATTTGAGCAAGAACACGCAGCACCTGACCAGTAAATACATACATCGTGTCGTCAGAAGATGAGTGGAATGATACTCAATCAACAAAATAGAGCTATTATCCATTCCTGGAAACTTTTTAACTCACAATTTGAATGCGTCTCTTCTCTTCTTACTATTAATGGATAAGATGAATTATGGAAGTCAGTAATTGATTCAACATTGATGTTTCACTAATTTTTCGAGTTTTCGGTACATAAGGCGAACACCACCAATGATCTTTTCCCTAACGATTCGTGACTAGCCAACATACATAACTTTAAATATACTTTCGTACTTTTTCCGACTTCGTCTACGTAATTCAGCTATCATCAGAAATTTATTACCAGATTCTAAATTTATTGGATTCTTAGAAAGAAATACTGGTGGTGTAAGCGTTGAAGGGATGTTTTCTTTCTGACATCGCGAGCGATATTGATGCGAGACTCAAGCCAACAAGACGATGTTAGAGCTCACATGAGGTGAAAGGGGATAATTATATAATCATCATAGGAACCGAGCCAAGTTATAACTCTCATTATACTTCAAATCAATGAGAAAGTTCAACCTCAATCGAAGTGAATCAATTTTTTATAAATGATCTGCAATTCAATGGACGAAGTCTTGCAGCCATTATATGGTGTCCAGGTATCCAGGTTACAGGCTGGAAGCAGGGATGGACAGACCAAACGAACAAGCAACCAAGTTACAAACTGAGTGATGCGGTGTCACTCAGTTTGTAACATAGCTGCTTCTTTGGTTGGTCTGCTCGTCCCTGCTTCCAATTTGTAACCTGGATACCTGAACGCTACATAATGACTGCAAGAGTAAAGTTTATTTTAAAATTTACAGATCCCTCTAAACATGAACACTGAGAGATCTGCCAATTTTGAAATAAAATTTCGTAATTTGGCGAGGAAAAAGACGCATGAGGATGCAACAGGTGTCACGAGGCAGCAGGCATGAGGCCATGAAACTAATGACTGGTTAATTGGAGACTCCTGACTCACGGCATTGCAGAGCTCGTTAGTGAAATAAGTTGAGTAAACAGTGTCAGAGTGAGGCCGCTTATTTATAAGAGACAGCACAGTTCAACGGCGGGTTGGCTGTCCCACAGAGAGAAAAGCTAAAAAAAATAAACACGCACACCTGTTGCAAGTGAGAGGCACCCACAGGTGTTGCCGGTGGAGTCGTCTGTATTTAGACGACGCTAATTCACAAAAAGATGAGGCATGGCTCGCTAGCTATGCGTTTTTTAGCCCCAGAGTGGTGATAGGTGATAGGGAACTCTGCTTAATCTTTGGTTTGTTCTTGGGCCTTATTTTCATAGTCTCTCTTCGCTGGGGAAA
Organism: Platorchestia sp. MABIK; assembly: GCA_014220935.1. Lineage (NCBI taxonomy): Eukaryota > Metazoa > Arthropoda > Malacostraca > Amphipoda > Talitridae > Platorchestia > Platorchestia sp. MABIK. Next base: position 153,504 of record JACJUY010000394.1, read on the forward strand.
TTTTGTGGGTGCGTAGATTTCTTAGTGTGACACACATCTCGAACTAGCCCGTAAAATAAAGCTCCTCCAATACTTTGCATAGGTGTCGATTTAAAGTCAACAGGGCCTCTTCCTCCTGCTTTACAGCCTGTTTTTGCGTGCGTGCAGCGCTTCGTCGCCTTCAGCTGCCTCTAGCATTCGAGGCCCTGACTGTCACAAGAAATATTGAGCCGGTGGATCACTGAAACTTTGTTGTCAGTGATGTCAAAATTATTGTTCAGTTAAAAAGGAATCGCGTCTGTCTTGAGCTACATAATGCCACGCTAAAGTGAGCTGAGTGCTACTTAGACACATCGTCTGAATACTTATTCGATTTCGTTTTGTTTATGACTACCCTTGTATTCTGGTTTTCTAAGATATCATGCATAATTTACCAATAATATTGACATTTATACTACGAGGGTATTCTGCTTTGGATATTTTGCCTACCGAAATATCATGAATGCTTTGCCCCCTCCTCTATACATAAAAAGTCCTCAGTTACCTTTCTTCTTGGATACTCAAGGCGAATAGGCTACCTTCTTCAAGAATGAGTGGTGTCAGACCTCTTTTGAATTTCATGAGCATTGGCTTCATTCTTAACATATTATGCAGATCGACTAAACTTCCCTCATCAAACACTATGCAACCATTCACAGCTACTGTATATCTTAAACATCGTTCAGGTACTCACATCAACAGCATCATCTATGTTGGTAATGCTACGAAACTAAAATGGATTTACAGCATTAGAATCAAACCGACTTTGAATGAGAGAAAATCTCGTGTGATTTCATTTCATCATTCCGCTCTCTTTTCTTCAGTTGTCAGTGACAAAACCGAGCGTTTGAGCAATGTTCTTCTTTGTGGGATTTTTTCTGTTTAATTTTTCATGTTTATATGCATTCTTTTCCTGCACGTTCTTAAACAGAAGTTCTTACTCTCATGAAGTGCTGATGACTAAGCGCGTGTAAAAATGGGTCAGTTTAAATGAAAATAATTATTTGACACTTGCCAGAATCATTTCTTAAGCGCATTCGTAGAGTTATTCAAATCAGTTCGCATTGTAAAGGCCTACAATCCGACTTTTCATTCTTTAAGGTCATCCGAGATTTTAAATAACTTGAATGTCCTGCATAATAAATGAAGTTACTAAGGCAAGTGCGAATTTGGAGGCAGTATGCATAATACACTCACTATAACAGTTGTTCACAGAATAACTGTTCAGAAAAACGTTCACTCAATTAGTTAAGAGGAGAGTGACTAGAAAACATTATTACTAATTTTTGCCTGCCTCAAAGTCAGTTTATACGAGGCAAGAATAGCGTTAGCGTCGTACACAGGATACCAAACTATTCAAAGGACTTTAAGATCGGCACTAGTGGACGCTCCTGCATGCGATCACAAGCGCGTGCGACCTACTATTTAGACGTGCTGCGTAAATACTGAACAGCTAAGCTTTATTCATATCCCTGCTTTTGTATCATGGAATTAACAGATGTGGTTAAGCCTCTGAGGTGTGCGCATCCCAGTACGAAAATATTCATAGTACATTATGTTAGTATGTAAAATATGGTCAGTTGTTGGTCCAAAAAATATCAAGGATCCCAGTTGAATGTTTTGAAGGACTTATGGTAGATTCACGTAAATGTAAAGTAATACAATAAATTTAGGGTAGAACATTTGAATGATTAACGTAGGGTTAAAAAAATTATCCTAGTCATTTCAGTTCTCTTTTGAAATGACAAATCTACATAGCGACTGCAGCTTGCTGCGCGAAAAGAGAATTTTACATTGCGGCATTTTAATTTCGGACTCATTCCTTTTGTTAAAAGAACTCAACATGCAAGGAGGGGGAGGGCATGCTCTGCTGGTGAGAAGGCGTGTTGTGGGAGTTGACAAAGGACATCAAAAGCTGCATTCTCTGAAGTCAGAATGCGTGAGAAGGAGATGTGATGGGATCATTAGTTGTGTCAGGCAGTACGATGTGTCACGCCAGAGTGTGACTAATGACGCTCTCTTTGTCAGGCCCGCCCGCTCTACTTGACTGAGGAGAACTCGTGACTGATTTTTTCAGAGCAAAATAAAGGCCTTCAAGAATTATGGGCAATCACCACTCCGGCCTCAGTGAAGACGCCTTGGAAGAATACGAGGCGTTGACCTTCCTCACCCGCAAGGAAATTATTCAGTGAGTCAAGGAATTAATAATAGTAATAACAATTCAGAAAGTAAAGGAAACAATTCAGCCAAAAGAAATTTGTTTTGCGGGATTATAAATGCTGGTTAAATTGTACATTACATGTGCATCCTTGTCTCTTTTTATCTTAGAGAAGGAGAGTTTGTCGAAACATCAACCATTTATGCAGGGTGTTGCATAAAAAGGAACACAATTTCAAGTTAATGTTCCTGAAATTGTTGAAGTTTCACTAAGCTGTAGCATTGATACGAAGAAAAAGCCTGTCACTAAAGTAAATGCATTGTAAAAAATTTGAAATTGATTACTTTCAAATTGGGTTTACATCCTTTGCTACACCTTCTACCGGTGCTTAATAGGTGGAAAAGATGATTTCTGAAAAAAAAACGAAATTTTTGCGGCTCTACTTTATGAGGATTTATGCAACAGAGATATCACTTTGTGCTGAGTAATAAGGATGGAAATTATAACAAAACGGCTGGAACTTTTAGACCAATGACGAGACAATTTTTCGAAAATTTTTTTATTGGGTACCAGCTGATTAATTCACGGTGATCTTGGCAGGTCAGAAGACCAGCTAAGCAAAACTAGATCAACGCCAATGTAGTCAATTTATGGAGACCGTTCTAAACAGACAGCGAATGTGTAGCTCGAGTGGGCTCGCAGTGTCTGAATAAAGATGGGAGCAGAGTGAGAAGTGTCTCATGTCGATGAGATATTGTGCTCCATGAAATGAACTCTACAGTCACGGAGACTGAGTAGTGTTGTTTGGAGCGCTCTTTTGAAGTGAACATTTGTGTAATGTAAATAAATTATGACCTCATTGACACTGTAACTCGCTTTAGTATTTTTCTCTAGGTATGTAACAGCTACTTTTAAAATTTGGAAGCGAGAAGAGACAGCAATGCAATATATAATTTTGTTATTCATTCTTATTGTGATTTACAGCTAATACGTCATTGAGTAGTGTTAGCTACTATCGCGTGAAATTGATGCTATACCAGCACTGAATTCTTTAACTTTACGTTTTGAGGTAAAATGCGCCGTGGCCAGGATGCAGCTATCAGTGTAAGTTCTTCTAAATACGAGCAAATTTGGCAACTTGATAGAAGAAGTGAACTTAGTAGTTAAGTCAACTTGGAAGAACGTACCTTGTTTGCTGTACCTTGAGCCACTTGGAAGAACTTACGTTGTCTGCTGTACGGCAACGTTAGCTTACCCTCAGTTTGACAACTTGAGAGAAGTTAGCTTAGTCAAATCCACTTTGGAGAACTTACGTTATCAGCTACACAGTAATAATGACATAGCTGATCCACCCGGTGAACTCGGCAGCGCCTGGAGTGTGTGGAAGAAGCTGGTGGCGGACGAGACGCCGCTCGAGCTCCACGACGACCCGACGGCCCGCCTCTACCCTTCCCTCGTACTCAAGAAACTCAGTGAGGTCAAAGTAAGCTGACATTGTGGTGGACATCGATTACTGGGGATGTTGAGAGATGATAGCTTATTATATTTCATAGATACAATGCACTATTTTATTATTTTCCGTTGAATTGGTGTCATGAGAGTTACATGACCGTTTCTTAAATTCTGTAGGAGAGACCAACGAGCAAATAAACGGCTGCACGCTGAAATAGAAACCGATCATGTTTGTCAAAAATGATTAATCAAAGCAGCTCTATTGGCAGTTCAGGACTTGACAGGTGAACAGGGCTTTATTGGATTGGATCATAAAAGTTGTCTCATTTATTTATTGGCTTGGAATTTTAATTTTAAATGCAATACAAGTCCGAAGGAAAAAGAAAAGGCATTTAGAACTAGAATTTTCTGTCGAAGCGAGTCTTGTCTTTCGTATTTTGAGAGAAAGTCTAAAATGAAATTGTGAGTACATGCCATGCATTTGATTTTTTTAAAATAATTAGAATGATGGAATAGGAGACTATTTTCAAAACTAACCTACATATTCGAAGTATTTCCATGAAGGTCGAGGATCGAGTATGCAGTGTTGTGCAAGAGAGGGTTGAGCCAATAAACCAAAATGCACACCAGTGTTCACTCATCATTGAGGGATTTGTGAATGATCGAATTTTCAAAGATTTTTAATCTGGGGAAAATTTTTTCGTGTTTTCTTAATTTTATTCACTTGAAATTTAAATTTATTTAGTGAACATTGAAAAATGTCGTGGTACAGCACTACATTTGACTGCTGGAAACAGAAAACAAAATTGAGAATTTTCATTTCCCCCATGAGCATTTAATAAGAACTGGTTTAAAGCCAAAACTAATATCTATAATATTTAAGCAAAAAACTACGTTAGATATTCACCAACGATATTTTAAAAAACTTGAATAAATATCAAAAGATCTTGTTATAAACAGTTGCCACTACATGCACGCCATCATGAAGTGCTCAATCTATATCACTTACAGCAAATTTTAACTGCGGAGTGTGTAGGGAATGTGAAATTAACATTAGATACATTGCGGTCACAAATGCGTGGTATCGGGGATTAGTCCACATCAACAATTTTTTGATAGAAACTTCATGTAATATTGTTTGAGGCTAGAGAGTGGAGAGGAATTGATGTTGCACGGTGATTGCGACAAGCAATTTCAACTAATGTTACTCAAGTGCTCGGTGAGTTGAATAGTAATAGTAGTAGAGGGCTTGCAGCTTAGTCGGTGGGTTGACCCCACGTACTGAGATAGCGTAGCGCACATGTTTACCGACCTATAAAAAGTATCGCAAGTACATAATAGCTAAAAAGGTCCTAAAAAGGTGTTACAAATTGACGAGAAAGGAAGAAGTTACGGAGTTTTGTACTGAAGAAATTGTGGAACATGTATAGCTATAGGAGACAAACGACACATGGAACTGTCGAAATATCAAGAGTTTGAAAATACTAATTGTGTAATGAGGTTGAAGTCTAAAGTCTAACAAAAATGTGAGAAGTGAATAATTTATAGAAAGAAGTTGATTAAAAATTCTTACGCATAAAATTATTGCGCATATATGATCGGAAACCTCTTTTCGGACTTAGCTAGCCTCTTTTTAGAGCATATCACGTCGTCTAAGCTGTGATGTGATGTATGAACTTTTGATGGGTGTTTTTCGAACAAGAACGTTCTAGGCAGTCAGAGGTACATGAGTACAAGTTCACTCTATGTTCGACGTTGCTAACATGCGCTCTCCTGACGTTGTTTATTTCTAATGGTGGGATGTCTACTCCGAGTTATTTCAAGAGTTTACCTGAAGATGTTTATTACTAATCACTTCGTTCAATTTTCTCAAATGTGCTATATTGAAACGGTTCATTGCTAATAACTGCGTTTTATTCTCTAAACACGGGCTCTCCTGAAATTGTTCAATCCTAATGACTTCGTTCTATTCTCCCAATATGAGCTCTTCGGAAAATGTTCATTACTAGCGACTGCGCTCAATTTTCTTACACGTGCGTTCCTGAAGCGGTTAATTTCTAACGAATGGGTTTTGTTGACGCAGCACAATCCCTTCCAAGACGACATCCTGCGCTGCTTTGCGTACGACAGCACGAGCAGGTCCGCCAGCCCTGACGGCGACGCTTACTTCAGCTTCGACCAGTTCCTGGACCTGCTGCACGTCATGAGCCCCAAAACTCCCCAGGACATCAAGGCTCACTTCGCCTTCAGACTGTACGGTGAGGCCTCGGCAGGAGCGTAGCGAGCTTTGGGGGCTGTATAATATAGTGCTCAGGGGCTCCTGCCAATTACTTGTTTTGTCTGAATTGTTGCAGTGTGGTGCTTTCGGACGACGCAGTGAAGGGCTTTAATTATTGCAGTGTAGTGCTTTCGGACGACGCAGTGAAGGGCTTTAATTGTAGCAGTGTAGTGCTTTCGGACGATGCAGTGTAGGGCTTTAATTATTGCAGTGTAGTGCTTTCGAACGACGCAGTGTAGGGCTTTAATTATTGCAGTGTAGTGCTTTCGGACGATGCAGTGTAGGGCTTTAATTATTGCAGTGTAGGGCTTTAATTATTGCAGTGTAGTGCTTTAATAGCGGCATCTCTGAAGTGTTGTGCTAGGATCAGTGATGCCTTCAAGTTTGGCTGTAGGTTACCTCATTTTCGAAATACTTTGTGAGTTGGTAATAGAAGCCCATCAAATCCAATCATGTTCATCGAATTTCTCACCGCTGGGGAACCATGATGATCGCACTTCCATGGACTGTTGGTCACGTTTCGTTGGTTAGACCATGATGATGACATTCCCAGGTACTGATTTGGCCACGTTGATCGCATTTCTTTCAACTCGCTGGACTATTCTGATCACATACCCTCGCAGCATTTAGACGAAAAAGAAAACGCTACCCTGCACCGATCGTCCTTAACGCTCTGTTATTGTCTGCTGAATTACAAACTATTCACGCCCATGATAAAGAAACAGAAATTTTTAACAGACGTTGACGGCGATATGAAGTTGAATAGGAGTGACCTGGACATCCTAATCCGCAAGCTGGCGGGCTGTGAGGACGACCCCGAGCGCTCAGCCAAGGAGAAGACCTTCCTCCTCACGCCGGACGACCGCCAGGAGCTGATAGACAAGGTTGTCTTGTGTAGATGGTGGCTAGGTGGGCAGGTGTGCAGGAGGGCAGGTGTGCATGAATGTAGGTGTGCAGGAGGGCAGGTGTGCAGGAGGGTAGGTGTGCAGGAGGGCAGGTGTGCAGGAGGGCAGGTGTGCAGGAGAGCAGGTGTGCAGGAGGGCAGGTGTGCAGGAGGGGAGGTGTGCAAAAGGGCTGGTGTGTAGGAGGGCAGAAAGGTAGGATGGCAGGTGTGCAGGAGGGCAGGTGGGGAGGAGAAAAATAGCTCTGGGCAACGAATGCTTTCCCATGTCTGTCAGTGCTCTAGTTTCAGAGAAATTTTTATCTTTACTGTTTATGTTCATTCACATGTAATCAGGAAATCTGGTTTAGTCAAGTTAGATTTTCCTCTGAGCTGAAAGAATTGCTGGTTCATATAATTCATGCTGTATCACATTAATAACTATCAAATTTCATAGACCTAATCAATATTAGCAAAATCACTGAATGACTGACAGTGGGGATGATTTTCAATTGTCTGGATTTGCACTGGGTGGATTAAATTTCGGGCTATGATGTATAAATGTGCAGAAGCAATGTGCAGACAAGTAAAAGCGATAGGCAGAAGCGATGTGCAGATTAGTAAAAACCTTGTATGGATGAATATATACGATCTGTTATTAAGCAGAATTTCATTTCCTATATTTGTGAGCTATTCAATTTCTCACTTCACTGGTTTGCCAGCTGCAGACTTCATCGCTTATAATTGTAGTCAGGAGGCAGTGAAACCTGTCGAGAGTTATTCATTTATCTTTACTCAGTGTGTGTACATTACCTATGTCTAGTTGGCTCGAAACAATATTAGATTATTAGTATAACAAGCTGCCATGGCTCACAGATATATACTCTTATGCCCGAAGGTTGACCGTTTATATTCTAAAAGGAGTTAAACTTCTCAGAAATCGAGTCGTTTGAGCTTGAGAGCATTTAAGTAATTATGCTGTATTTTCAAGAGATTTTATTTAGTTATTTATAAAGACTGTTCAATCTCACAAATTATGAGTTCAACAAAGCGACCGCTTCAGTTGTTCACAATAGTAATGAATTATGAAGCGATGTTCATTTGAAAACATAGGGGCATTCGCCATACTTGACTTTATGCGGCGATGTGTTTAGGTTTACTTTTTAGATATTGGAAGTTACTCGAAAATACACTCATTTGAGTCATGCTGATTCATTTCACTCAAATATAATGCCCTAATGACCACTGCTATAGGAGGCACCAGCATCTGGTCAGGTTTACAATTTATATTCCACAACGCGGTAACTTTCCTTTATGCTTGTCTTTCTTCTAGAATAAATCCGAGGAATTTGACATTTTTCATTCAATCGATACGAACTCAGTAATGTGTCTCTTCGATGCCGCTGCGACAAATTTACGCTGCGAGCGTTGAGAGCTTCAGAAGCGTGTTCATGCGCCCCTCAGTACGCCGCTCATGACAGACCAACGGGCGATTCTTGATTTGGACATCTAATGGGAACCTCAAAGGATAAGGCTGAAAGTCAGGCCCTGTTATTCTATTAGTTGAATAACAGGACCTGTAAGTAACATAAAGCCCAGAATGACCAGCATTAATTTTCATTCGGATAACTTATACTTAATTCATAAAGTTGAACATCAGGCTCTGTTATTAATTCTACTAGTAGGATGTGTCTTTCAAGTAACATATAACAGAGAACAACTGGCGCAAATTTCTACTCGGATAAGTTGTGGTTCCCATGAGATGATGTACAACTCGAGAACCGACTGCGTCTCATGGAAACTTCAACTGCAGACTGTAGCAGAGGGCATTACTCCGTAGGGTATGAATTGCGCACCTCTAGCCATGAGATGCCGCTGTTGCTTCGGAGGTCGCCAAGATTAAATACGGACTTAGCTACACAGTATCTCGAGTTCGTTTAATCATGTGACCAATGCTTTAGTAATGATGGAGAATTGTGGGAAGTATTATCTTTAATTACAGATTTTGTTTTCAAAAATATTTGAAGTTTACATGAAATTATTTCGATTTTTACTTCTAAGGGAAAATAATCATGCATCAATGAGTTATTCATTTATTTCCCCGTATTATGTGTCTAGGCTTAGTAATGGGATAAATTCTGTTTCAGTTTCGAAATTTATCCCATTTCTAAGCTTAGACACTTAATTCCTAGGGAATATCCCTAGGGAATCTTCGTCCTAAGAGACATTCTGTAACTTCATAATAATACTATTCCCCTGAAGGTCATAATTCTTCAATTTGTTATTTGTACTCTTTTCTTATTTTCAGTTGATGGAGGAGAACGGCATAGAGGGCGGGAGCGGTCTGTCCAGGCAGGAGTTTAACTTCATCATCGGGAAGTGTCCAGACTTCGCTCAGAGCTTCAGCTTCACGTTGTGATCACCGACACAGTGATCAATGTATTTCCGGAAACGTGTCCTCATATTTCAACACTGATCTGCTGCTATGAACACAGTGTTTGGGATTTTTTTGCTTAGGCTTATTACTTACATTTTAACTGATGATTCGGATTGCATGGATTCATGGATGCTTGTTTTGAATCGTGGATTTTTTAGTTTTCTTGAGTAATCTGAAAACCTTTGGGATAAGCTACGACATAAAGATGCGGCCTGCGTTGTGAATATTGGGCTATTTAGGTCGTTCTCAATTGATTAGCAGCCGATGAGATGCGAGGCTAAACAACCACATAAAACTATATACATTAACCACTTGTATTTACACCAAATACTAACATAAAAATTAACACTGACGCTTGCATTTAAAATAAATATTTTATTAACTATGGAAAAAATCACAGATCAAGCTGTGTTACCCAACATGAGCTTAATGAAATATAAGAATTCAATTTTATTATTGATTGCAGCTTGGTTGAGTTTGAGTTTCCAACAGGTTTTGAATTTTTTTACCACTACCGCATAATTGTGTCCATGGTTGTGTGTGTGTGTCACAGTGATCTCATGGAAAATTAGTGATGTCTTGTTATCGACTTTTGAGACGAGTAAGTGGAGAGTTGCACCTGTTTAATATTGGACCACTGTTTACGCAAATCGATTATTTTGTAACTTTCAAAGAAGTTTTTGTTAAGGAACTTTCTTCTAGCGAAAAACATCAGCAATACTTCAAAAGAGCTTAAAAATGTTCTTAGGCGATTTCTTCCAGAATGTCAGTTCTAAAAGGATTAGCTTTTATGCAAAATAAAGACAGAATGAAACACTTTTAGAGAAGTAATGTCTCGAAGTAACATTATATTTTATACGCCGTCCAAGTATTACTTTTTACCGTATAATTTAGCATATCTAATTTAGTTGAAGCCTGGTTGTTGTGAAACACTATACTCTGAATCACGCAAGAAACAACATTTAAAATAAAATTTTTCCACAAAAATATTCTTTCATTACAGGATGACTCAGTGAATTGCCAGCGCCAAATTTAGTTTTCAGGTAAAAGAAAACTCTTGCTCTGCATTGGCGCACCTTGCGCTCTCACACTTTCGGCCTTGAATTCATTTAGCATCTCGCCCTCATGCGCTCGTGGGTAATAAATTCATCCGATTTTACACGTCCGGGATATAAATTTGGAAAATATTCCGACTTCATAGCCTCGCCAACAGCTCGAACAAGCACATGAACTGAACCGCGCTGCTCAGAGTTGTCAGATTAGCTCTTTTTGCTCGCCATAATCCTGTACTTTCTTCAGATGAAATTCGCCATGAAGAGCCCTCGGGTTCTGACAACCTTGTTGGTTGCCAGATCGTGGATGCTCTAAACTGTGAAATATTCTTAAAAAATGTCATAACTTGAGAATGTTTTTCTTAAAAAACGTCCTTGGTGCCTTATGATCGACGATGCGATGGATCTGATATGCAATATGACTATGCAGGTGGATGTTGTGAAGAAGGTGGCTAGGCTGAATCTTTCTGTATTCTCCGAGCTTTGCTGGCGGGACGTGACACACTTGATGTGGACGTTGTGTTTAAGAGGCACCAATAGAGACGAAAAAATGCTGCTGCTGTTGGTCGACAAATATATGGAGTTAAGCGAGTAAATGGGACATGTACTACAGCGTCCAAATAAGAGTTTACGAGTGTTCCCAGGCTTGAAGTTATTTATCGCTGCAAAGAACGTGAATTGTAGCATGGGGTGAATTTTATTTAAGGTTAGAACGAGTGAACTGTTATGATTAAAATTAGTTATATGCCCTTTGATTTATTCTTCAGGAGACAGTAGCGTCGTCGCAGGTAAAGGTTTTATTCTGTAGAGTACAGAAAAGCTGCGCTGAGTCTTAAGAGAAGATTGACCTACGCAATTAACTGCGTCATTTTCAAGCAGAGATATAATTACTTTTTTAAATTGATGCGAATCGAATTCCAAAGCTCCCTTTTCGTTTTGAGTTCTAGAATGTAAATACAGGCGAAGCCGTAACTGAATTATAATCTTATTGATGTAAAAAGCTTTCCTCATTTTTTCATTAAGGTTGAATTGGCTATCCGCATCCTGATACTGAGGAAATATTAAAAAATTTAAATACTTTTAGTGGAAATTTGAACACATTTTCTACTTCAAAATAATGACGCTGAAAATGTAGCTGACAAAATTAAATAAACGACAGGTTCAATCACTCACGCGAAAACTTTTTTATCATCGACTGAGTTGAAAGCATCGTTTAAGCAGACTTTGACTTACCTACTCAAGAGAATGAATGATAAAAAATAATTGTTAAGGTTATTTTCCGCTGTCGATTGCTTGCTCTCTATATTTCGCGTCTGGCGTATTTGAGAAAGTAAACATCGCAGCACATGCGTATCAGCTACGTGCATCACACGCTGCTGATGTAGCGCGCGTAGGTAGTATCCGGCAGCATCCGACTCGTTGGAGCCCCGCGTCCGTGGCTGCCGCTGCAGCTTCACTGCAGCACCTGATCTGCTGCTGCAGCTCCTGCTGAAAGAACAGCACCAACAACAACGCCAGCACCAGCAAGAAACTCCACCTACAGCAACAGCTGCACAACCAACAGCAACAGCAACACTAGCAAAATGTAACACCAATAGCAAAACCAGCACCAACAAGAAGTACCACCAATAACAACAACAACAACATCAACAACAGCAACACCAGCAAGGACGACCAGCAGCAAGACCAGCACGACCAACAGCAACATCAGTACCATCAACGGCAACACATGCACCAGCAATGAGCACCACTAACAGCAACACCACCATCAGCAAAGAGCACCACCAACAGCAACACCAGCAAGAAGGACCACCAATAGCAACACCAGTACCACCATCAGCAACACCAGCACCCCCAACAGCAACACCAGCACCACCATCAGCAACACCAGTACCCCCAACAGCAACACCAGCACCAGCAAGGATCCCCACCACCAACAGCAACACCAGCACCCTCAATGAGTCTTACCAACAGCAGCACTATCAACAACCCCGTCACCAACAGGGCGCACGCGCCTCTGGCAGGCGGCGGTTGGCAGCGAGTCAAGCAGTGTTTGGGTCGCAGAGCAGGGCACGGCGGCGGTGGCACCCGCGCCGCACACCTCAGTGAGCTATCGGGGGCTCAGCGTTGTGGGTGTGGGGTGCGTCGCTCCAGTGGAAAAAAATTATCACTCGGCAGAAAAAAATTTTCGCCACACGTTGCGATGATTGGACTTGTAACAAACCATGTTGACGTTGATTTTTCCAATAAGGTCTTGGTGATCTGACCAGTGTAGCACGTGGTCTTCACCGCCCTCGAAACGTTTTTGAGGCTGACAGTGGTATATACTTATCTTTCACATGAAGTTTTTATTCGTCCCCATTGAAAAACTCGTTTGCTAACTATTCACAATTCGTATGATTTGCTTCCAAGGATACTAGTAAATTTCGCTCAAGGAACTCTAATGGAAAATTTTCCTCCTCATTCAACCATGACATTACTGAAAGAAAATCTAGTACTTTACTACTGACAGAGAAGCTAGTGCTTTACTGTTATCTGACAGAAAAGCTAGTGCTTTACTACTGACAGAAAAGCTAGTACTTTACTGTGACAGAAAAGCTAGTGCTTTATTGTTTTCTGACATAAAAGCTAATGTTTTACTGTTATCTGACAGAAAAGCTAGTGCTTTACTGTTATCTGACAGAGAAGCTAGTGCTTTACTGTTCTCTGACATAAAAGCTAATGCTTTACTGTTATCGGACAGAAAAGCTAGTGCTTTACTGTTATCTGACAGAAAAGCTAGTGCTTTACTGTTCTCTGACAGAAAAGCTAGTGCTTTACTGTTATCTGACAGAAAAGCTAGTGCTTTACTGTTCTCTGACATAAAAGCTAATGCTTTACTATTATCTGACAGAAAAGCTAGTGCTTTACCGTTCTCTGACATAAAAGCTAATGCTTTACTGTTATCTGACAGAAAAGCTAGTGCTTTACTGTTCTCTGACATAAAAGCTAGTGCTTTACTGTTCTCCGACATAAAAGCTAGTGCTTTACTGTTCTCTGACATAAAAGCTAATGCTTCACTGTTATCTGACAGAAAAGCTAGTGCTTTACTGTTCTCTGACAGAAAAGCTAGTGCTTTACTGTTATATGACAGAAAAGCTAGTGCTTTACTGTTATCTGACAGAAAAGCTAGTACTTTACTACTGACAGAAAAGCTAATGCTTTACTGTTCTTTGACATAAAAGCTAATGCTTTACTGTTATCTGACAGAAAAGCTAGTACGTTACTGTTATCTGACATAAAAGCTAGTGCTTTACTGTTATCTGACAGAGAAGCTAGTGCTTTACTGTTATCTGACAGAAAAGCTAGTGCTTTACTGTTCTCTGACATAAAAGCTAGTCTTTACTGTTCTCTGACATAAAAGCTAGTGCTTTACTGTTATCTGATATAAAAGCTAGTGCTTTACTGTTATCTGACAGAGAAGCTAGTGCTTTACTGTTATCTGACAGAAAAGCTAGTGCTTTACTGTTCTCTGACATAAAAGCTAGTGCTTTACTGTTCTCTGACATAAAAGCTAGTGCTTCACTGTTATCTGACAGAAAAGCTAGTGCTTTACTGTTCCCTGACATAAAAGCTAGTGCTTTACTGTTATCTGACAGAAAGGCTAATGCTTTACTGTTCTCTGACATAAAAGCTAGTGCTTTACTGTTATCTGACAGAAAAGCTAGTGCTTTACTGTTATCTGACAGAAAAGCTAGTGCTTTACTGTTCTCTGACATAAAAGCTAATTCTTTACTGTTATCTGAGAGAAAAGCTAGTGCTTTACTGTTATCTGACAGAAAAGCTAGTGCTTTACTGTTCTTTGACATAAAAGCTAATGCTTTACTGTTATCTGACAGAAAAGCTAGTGCTTTACTGTTATCTGACAGAAAAGCTAGTGCTTTACTGTTCTCTGGCAGAAAAGCTAGTGCTTTACTGTTATCTGACAGAAAAGCTAGTGGTTTACTGTTATCTGACAGAAAAGCTAGTGCTTTACTGTTCTCTGACATAAAAGCTAATGCTTTACTGTTATCTGACAGAAAAGCTAGTGCTTTACTGTTCTCTGACATAAAAGCTAATGCTTTACTGTTATCTGACAGAAAAGCTAGTGCTTTACTGTTCTCTGACAGAAAAGCTAGTGCTTTACTGTTATCTGACAGAAAAGCTAGTGCTTTACTGTTATCTGACAGAAAAGCTAGTGCTTTACTGTTATCTGACAGAAAAGCTATGCTTTACTGTTATCTGACAGAAAAGTTAATGCTTTACTGTTATCTGACAGAAAAGCTAGTACTTAACTGTTTTCTGACAGAAAAGCTAGTGCTTTACTGTTATCTGTCAGAAAAGCTAGTGCTTTACGGTTATCTGACATAAAAGCTAGTGCTTTACTGTTATCTGACAGAAAAGCTAGTGCTTTACTGTTATCTCACAGAAAAGCTAGTGCTTTACGGTTATCTGACATAAAAGCTAGTGCTTCACTGTTATCTGACAGAAAAGTTAATGCTTTACTGTTATCTGACAGAAAAGCTAGTACTTTACTACTGACAGAAAAGCTAATGCTTCACTGTTCTCTGACATAAAAGCTAATGCTTTACTGTTATCTGACAGAAAAGCTAGTACTTTACTGTTATCTGACAGAAAAGCTAGTGCTTTACTGTTATCTGACAGAAAAGCTAGTGCTTTACTGTTCTCTGACAGAAAAGCTAGTGCTTTACTGTTATCTGACAGAAATGTTAATGCTTTACTGTTATCTGACAGAGAAGCTAGTACTTTACTACTGACAGAAAAGCTAATGCTTTACTGTTCTCTGACATAAAAGCTAATGCTTTACTGTTATCTGACAGAAAAGCTAGTGCTTTACTGTTCTCTGACTGAAAAGCTAGTGCTTTACTGTTATCTGACAGAAAAGCTAGTGCTTTACTGTTATCTGACAGAAAGGCTAGTGCTTTACTGTTCTCTGACATAAAAGCTAATGTTTTACTGTTATCTGACAGAAAAGCTAGTGCTTTAGGCTGTTTTGTCTCTGACATAAAAGCTAATGCTTTACTGTTATCTGACAGAAAAGCTCGTGCTTTACTGTTCTCTGACATAAAAGCTAATGCTTTGCTGTTATCTGACAGAATAGCTAGTGCTGTACTGTTCTCTGACATAAAAGCTAGTGCTTTACTGTTATCTGACAGAAAAGCTAGTGCTTTACTGTTCTCTGACATAAAAGCTAATGATTTACTGTTATCTGACAGAAAAGCTAGTGCTTTACTGTTCTCTGACAGAAAGCTAGTGCTTTACTGTTATCTGACAGAAAAGCTAGTGCTTTACTGTTATCTGACAGAAAAGTTAGTGCTTTACTGTTATCTGACAGAAAAGCTAGTACTCTACTGTTATCTGACAGAAAAGCTATTGCTTTACTGTTATCTGACAGAAAAGCTAGTGCTTCACAGTTATCTGACAGAAAAGCTAGTACTCTACTGTTATCTGACAGAAAAGCTAGTGCTTTACTGTTATCTGACAGAAAAGCTAGTGCTTTACTGTTATCTGACAGAAAAGCTAGTACTCTACTGTTATCTGACCGAAAAGCTAGTGCTTCACTGTTATCTCACAGAAAAGCTAGTGCTTTACTGTTATCTGACAGAAAAGCTAGTGCTTTACTGTTATCTGACAGAAAAGCTAGTGCTTTACTGTTATCTGACAGAAAAGCTAGTGCTTTACTGTTATCTGACAGAAAAGTTAGTGCTTTACTGTTATATGACAGAAAAGCTAGTACTCTACTGTTACCTGACAGAAAAGCTAGTGCTTCACTGTTATCTGACAGAAAAGCTAGTGCTTTACAGTTATCTGACAGAAAAGCTAGTACTCAACTGTTATCTGACAGAAGAGCTAGTGCTTGACTGTTATCTGACAGAAAAGCTAGTGCTTTACTGTTATCTGACTGAAAAGCTAGTACTCTACTGTTATCTGACCGAAAAGCTAGTGCTTTACTGTTATCTGACAGAAAAGCTAGTGCTTCACTGTTATCTGACAGAAAAGCTAGTGCTTTACAGTTATCTGACAGAAAAGCTAGTGCTTTACTGTTATCTGACAGAAAAGCTAGTGCTTTACTGTTATCTGACAGAAAAGCTAGTGCTTTACTGTTATCTGACAGAAAAGCTAGTGCTTTACTGTTATCTGACAGAAAAGCTAGTACTCTACTGTTATCTGACAGAAAAGCTAGTGCTTTACTGGTATCTGACAGTTGAGTTTGGATTGTTAAAATAATTGCAAACTTTTATCGTAGATAAATTCAATCGAATTTTTCATCGCATGGAGAGAAGCTATATCTAAGTCAACGAAAGTTAATTTATAAATTTTGAAAATGATAGTAAAAAACAGGTAAAAAACAGGTAACAGGTACTCAGGCATTGAAAAATCGGGGAAATACTCATTCAATATAATTAGATTTAATTATTGTTCAGTGCAACTGAATTATCCTTTCTAGTATTGTGTGTTTAGCTAAGAAAATTTTTGTCACGACACCGATTCACTTTCGTGGGTCAAGTTGTCATGAAACCGTCACAAAAAAGTGTGTCTCCTGTACACAACATTAATCGAGTTTTTGTGAGATACTTTTATGTGTCATACGCTGATTCGACGCACATAAGGGTGCCAACCGTGACACATTTTGCTTACATACGAACTATTTCACATAAAGGCTTTGTTTTCTAAATTTAGTCTGTGAATACACATAGTGAATAAAAGTATATTAGAATGGGAACTAAAAATGGCAAAAATTTTGTAGTTTGTGGTGAGAATCAAAATGATTTTCAAATTTTAAAACCCGCCCATTTTTAAAGAGAAATTATTATAATTTGAAACGCGAATCCGGGATTTAAACATCCCGTTTGCCTGAACATATGATCATGGTTAATGCAATCGGATGTACCAAGATTTTCCTGAATAATCATTTAACCCCCCAAGTTAGTCCTAATACATGTGAGTTATGTAATTCTGAACCGTTTGAGGAAAATTTGAGAAAATCATCCACCTGCGGGGTTACATGCTACTTTCGGTGAGGGAACGATGTCTGTGCCCTACAAATTAATTCTACTTGATGCACTGAGTCACTCTGGTGTACAATAATGTTCCGGAAGTAAATTCTTACATAGTGAAACTATGTTTTCTTGCACTTCGCTTTTGCAAGTTTGCTGAACATCCACCAATTAACTATAATCAGAGTTTTTGGGGTGAGCAGTCATTCAAAAACTTATTCATTCAAATTGTTCTTATAATATCTCAGAAATAAACGACCATTAGCATAAATTTTAATTAGTTGTTAATGGAAATTGAAGCTTTAAATATCACTTGAAACTTCACATGTCTTTAGAGTGAGGGAAAGATTATTTTTTTGTAAGCTAGAAGTCAAAATAAATCCTGAATGTACTGCTAGAGAAATACTAAAATGTTTACGAGCGTGGGGTGTTATTACCGACAGACATTATGGGTATACAAATCCCGCATTGAATTTTTATTCAACATCGCCCGATTAATCAGTTGTACAGGATGTTGTGATGTGAGCTTTTAAGCGTTCATGTTTAGTTGATGAAGAAATTCAGATCTTAACTGAGAAGGACAAGAGAACAATCACAATGGTTGAAGTGACGGAGGCAAGAGACTCTACGCTGCCAGATAAGGTATGATGTTTGTGATTAAATTTAGCATAGGCTTTACCCCTTACTACCATTTCTGAGCAGTTAATGGGTTTTGAAAATAAGTAGATCATAGTATTTTTTCCCTTATAGAAAATAATGAAGACATATTTTGCAAAATTTTGCTAATTTTCATCCCATTTAGCCATGCACAGTCAATCGAGATTTAAATTCCAATATATTTTAAACTTTTACTTATTTTGAGAAGTATTTGATTCTATCTAGGGGGTCTGACCACAAGCTTCCATCATGATGCTGAGAAATCAAATCGTTATCCTATTGGATTTTACCAGCATGGGTAACGTAGAAATCTGAATTTAAGCTTCGATTTCAACTGATGAACCCTAGGTTGAGACTTGGACTACTCGTGAGGTTAGGAGATTTTTATCCGTACTTGAGAAAAATTAAAATATTTTAGAAGCAACAATTTGCTCATTCTGTATCATCCTTTCACTACAGCCTGTAGAATGGATGCACTAATGAAGTCCGTGGCTTTATTGTTTGTTGTTGGTGGTCTTATTTAATGGAATAACGCAGCGCTGATAGGTAGGTACTGGTATCGAGTGAATTCGAATACGCGATTAAGATGAAACTTTTCACAACCAAATTCGTCGAATGCCTAAGAAATCCGAACCTCACCATTCTCACAAATTTTCTGTAGTTTTTGTAGCAGCTGAGGCAGTTAACTGCCATGTTTGCCAGCTCGTAACGCTGATCGCTGATATGTGCAGACCAAAATTCCGCCGGGTGCTCTGACGGATCTGAGCAGCAGCGGAGGGAGCAAGTGGTGTCTGGAGTACAGGGAGCCGTATGGCAGGTAATGAAAGGAAAACAGTTCATTTCCAATCAAGTGATGCGTGAAGTTGAACAAAATTTGTTTTTCATGCTTTCTTTGCTGGCGAGCTCTGCTGGTTTACTAACACGCAAAAATTGTACGTTTATGTTGCCATTTATGGTGAACATTTAAATTTTCACTGTAGACAACGGTACTGGATTTGAAGTTTAAATGAATCGACTGTTTCATTTTCAAAACATTTCTTACCTTTGGTGTTATATTTTGTCCCTGTTGGTTAACTGATGTGCTGCATACAGCCGTTGTGGACTTATTGGTTTACCAGTTTGTCAATTTAATTCGCAAGACCCCTTAAATGGGAATCAGTTACAACTTTGCACGGATTGTTCTAAATTAATTAAAATTAATTATGTAATTTCTCCCTTGCTAGATGTGCTCATCGAAATTTCAAAGTAAATCTTACCAAAACGTCTACAATCTCTCCAATCTCAACCGACCAGTGTGTCTGCGTTGATGACATCACAGTGTGTCAAAACAACATAACATAACTAGAGTATATATGAACATACTCTGATGATCAATTGTTTGTAAATATCACTACTTCAATAATATTTTACTCTTAGATTTGGAATGAGTATTTTTTCCTAACTTAAGGACACCGTACACCTTCTTTTGAGCAAAAAAATTTTTTTATCAAAATTTTTTTTGCAAATTGAAAATGAATGAGCTAAACATCCACAATAAGTTTTACAGGCGTGCACGCAATAGAGCGCTCACCATGAGGGGTAGAGTGGTGGTGAGGGGGGAGATGTAAATTCATGCTCCACATTCATGCAACAAATTGGTCGAAACGATATTTTTTAGTGTTGAAATTTGTGTTTTTTTCTAAAGAAATTTGATTCCTATTAAAGCGATTTTCTTAGCTCTTTCATTCATCGTCTGATTTTGCAAGAAGGAAAACTTTAACTTATATCCAAATATAAAGAGGATACATATACATGATAAATATTCATTACTGCTTTGAAATAAAGTGCCATTCCTAAAATAAAGTTTTTACAAAAACATCAGCTAGTTTAGACATGTTAGACATAGTGTGTCCATAGGAAGTTGATCACGAAAACACTAAAGCTCAGGCACACTTGAAAAATAAAAGAAACGAAAAGTAGTCCATTTCCAATAAAGGTGACAGATAAGATGCCATAATATTGGTTTTCCAAACGGCACAGATCATCACATTGAACTCTCACTCAAAGCCCACACACTCCTGTGCAGGTGCATCATAGCGACGGAGAACATAGTGACTGGCGAGGTGATCTACACAGACAACCCCATCATCACGGGCCCGAAACTGACCTCAGCGCTGCTTTGCCTCGGCTGCTACAAAGCTTTGGAGGGGCCTCCCAAAGCCTGCTCCAAGTGAGCCTTGCACCACCTCCACTCGCTGTTCGGTGGCGTAAAGGAAGAAGTTGTTTTCATTAGATATTGGAGTCTGGCAGAGCGATCATTTTGCTTTTGTAGAAATCGTTTGAATATCTTCGATGATTGCGGAATGATTTCTCCTCCTCTGGGGCTCTAGGATGCAGTACCACGCTTTTAACAATGAAGATGTTGACGTTATTTTAGTGTTCCAATATTTTCACCAGAGTGAAATGTGCTTCGCTGATGATTATAGAAGAGTAGAAAATGTTATAGAGATACTCTGCTCTTTACTGAGTTCGTATTTTACTCACTTCCCGTGGCTAGGTTAGGATACCAAAAAAGCGTTAGTACTACTTGATGGTTCTAACAATGAAGATTGTTATCAATGAAGAGAAAATGATGCTTCATGCCATTGCATAAAGGATGCCAGAGTTTTCACGCAGTGCTCTGCCTCGAGGTGCCCGACACCAAATATGTGTGTACTCGACCAATGTTAGAGCCTTCGATTCATTTGTTATAGGAAGCACCATGCACCGGCATGTATAAAGAAAAAGGATCAACCATTGAACATTGAGGCGTGTAAAGTATTGGAGATCATTGGCTTCGTTGTTCGCTTTACTTTCTTGAAAATACAGTAGATGTGTGCAGCCTGGCTAAAAGCATCCCATAAATATGTAGCCAAACAGCAATGAAACTTTTAATCTTTGATACGCTCTCTTGAAGTTAAATGAATGTTTAGGGAGATTCTAATTTGTTGTCATTGAAGGTTCTTGAGTTGAAAATGTTTATTTTCAGACGTCATTTGGCAGTTAGTGTGTTGTTTTTATGAACAAGGATCAGGATAATTTAACTAAAGCAGTTAAATTATGCAAGATTTAATGTACAAAGGTAGGCCCAGGATGCTTTATATTAGCTGAGTTGAGACATAATTTTACAAGTATGGAATATGTTTTGACGCTTTTCTTTTCTTTTGAACCGAGAAATGAAAAAGCGATAGTGAGCTTAGGCACTGAATTTTTAGGCGATGCAATAATTCTGCCTGAGAAAATTCAATCCTTTCAACGTTCCTCAAGGAGCTGTTACTCAAACAGCATCGAAAAATTATTTTTCACGGCAGAATCCCAGTTGCATTATTTCCGTGCACACATCGAACAAAAGGAATACACTAAAAACCACACGAATAACGTTGTTTTGCAGGTGTTCATGGCCGGTGTGTGGCCCTGAGTGCGAGACGGAAGGGTACCACCCGTACGAATGTCAGGTGTTTTCCAAAGTCAGCTTCAAGTTGAACCTGGCGGAATTCGGGGATAGGAATCCCGTGTACGAGTGCATCCTCCCGCTGAGGTGTTTGATGCTCCGGGACTTAGACCCCACGAAGTGGGCCACCCTCCAGGCCATGGAGTCGCATGATGAGATCAGGAAGAAGTCGGATTTCTGGGAAATTGAGCAGGTGAGTCTACGCGTCCAAATGATCTGGTGTGATGACCGCAAATGTTGTGATGAACACAAATGGTCTGGTGTGATGGACGCAAATGTTGAGATGAACACAAATGGTCTGGTGTGATGGACGCAAATGTTGAGATGAACACAAATGGTCTGGTGTGATGGACGCAAATGTTGAGATGAACACAAATGGTCTGGTGTGATGAACGCAAATGTTGAGGTGAACACAAATGGTCTGGTGTGATGAACGCAAATGTTGAGTTGAACACAAATGGTCTGGAGTGATGATCGTCTTCCTGCAGAACACAAAGTAAATGTAGTCTCTTCAATTACTTTATTGCTGAAGTATCCTAATTGAGTTGAAAATCCCTGCTTGGGTAATTATAAATATACATGGACAAGGGCGGGCAAGTATGCCAGCGCGATCAGTCAGCACGTTAAGAAGCAGTTTTATTGAGGAGATAAACAGTGTAATTAAGGGGACATAAACAAATCTCATAGAGAAATTATACGGACAAGAGTTGAGCAATGTGTGCGCTGTGAATTAGGCATGACACATAGGCATATAGTTCTTCTTCTTCAGTATACTGCCGATCGCAGTATTTGAGGAGAGTGTTATTGACGGTCACTAAGAGTTTCGTAATTTCGATTCCCACCAAGACTACTGAAAAACATATATTGGTCAACATCCTTAATCATCAGTCTTACGTACACCTTAAAATTAAACGATGACATGCGATGATGAATCTACATTAACTAGGGTCTACCTACTACAATACAACGACTCATTGACTGTTGAACACAGTAAGAGTGACCGCTCTTTCGAAAGCATCGATCTGTTTCAGAATAAAGCGTTGCAGCGCACTGCAACAAGCGTAAAGTTTACCTTTGAAATTAAATTGAATGGTAAAAAATTGCCGTTAATGTAACCTTTGAGATTGGTAACAACGTATTGCGCAACGGAGGTAGTTTTAATTAGTATGAGATTAATAAGAAGGGGCTAAAGTTAGAGGCATGCGTCAGAAGTGAAATGGCTTTGATTTTTTATGAATTGATCCCTCCTTACTAGTACCTAATGTCTGAACACTCTAAGCGAAACAAAAATAAAGGATAAAGACGAATTTTTGTTCTATAATGTCATTTCACTATCGAAATGAACATCATGAACATCTACACACCGCTGAAACGGACATCTTGATGGTTTCAAAATCGCACAAGTGAGTGTTTCATTTTGAGGCTTTCATGCGAACACTCTCAGAGAGACAAAGCTAAAGTCAAGCTCTTGTGTAAAGCGATGCTCACGTGTTGTATCTTTGCTTCAGTTGAACGTGTGCGACTTCCTGAAGGCAAAAGCGCAGGTCCCTTACGACGACGGCCTCATCCACACAATCTGTGGCGTCCTAGACGTCAACTGCCACGAGGTCCGCTCCAACGTCCCAGGTGAGGGGCTGTTCCAAGTGAGGGGCTGTTCCAGGTNCTGTTCTAGGTGAGGGGCTGTTCCAGGTGAGGGGCTGTTCCAGGTGAGGGTCTACTCCAGGTGAGGGTCTGTTCCAGGTGAGGGGTTGTTCTAGGTGAGGGGCTGTTCCAGGTGAGGGTCTCGACTACGAGGCGCAGGTCGGAGTTTCAAGAAATTTTGTCGTCGTAGCTGGCAGCATGAGTTTTGCTAAGTTGACTTGGTTGCGCTACATGATTATCTTTTAAATTCACGTTGTAGAGCTAAGTCAATTTAAAACTTATGCTACCAGTAGGGCCTCTACGACGAAGTAGATCGGTTGAAATTTTTTATAGCTTATCAAGTGTAGGTTCGTATCAAACTATGAAATGCAACTTGAAAGCGTGGCTCGGTTGGTTAAATTTACATTGCGAGCTGTGTGATCGACGAGCTCAGAGCGAGTGATACTCTCATTGTATGCGCCACAAAATACTCTGCTCTTTGAGATCAGGTGAACAAGCAGGCAATTCATCGTGATCCTTAGCGCTAGCATATGAAAATGAATTTTCCACTCGATTCCGAGTCTACACTTCCATTATGTTGTACTTAGAAATGGGGTGTACTCCATTTCACGTCACTACATTATTGTCGAGGATCATCGATGAGTCTAATCAAAAACTTTATTTTTTAAAAGTTTACCATTGATGCCAATGGTATCAATATCCATCATAAACCTTAAAATACACACAAGATAAATAATTTTTCACCCATACAAACATAATTAACAGTTTAATGGTTTCACGTTCAAGTGCATTCACACAAGTGACAGCATTACAACTCTCATTTAATTCAGAAGTTCATTCACTAACCTGAAGGCACTGAAACGCTGAGAACTATGAGGCTAACTCTTCCCTAACATCCTGCTGTGCTGAACAACGGCAGGAGCTCCCGACGAGTCGCGAGTGCGAGGCTTGTACCCGCTGTGCGCCATGATGTCGCACGACTGCACCAACAACACCCAGCACTCCATCATGGACGACCACAGCATGGTGGTCGCTGCTTCCAGGAATATTGCCAAGGGGCAGCAGATAACCGGTGAGCGTGTGGGTGTAGTGATGATGGGCAGGTGATGTGTGGGAACCGTGAATATGAGGTGAGCATGTGGGTGTAGTGAGGAACAGGTGATGTGTGGGAACCGTGAATATCAGGTGACCGTGTCGGTGTAGTGAGGGGCAGGAACGTGATGTGTGGGAACCGTGAATATCACTTGAGCGTGTGGGTGTAGCGAGGGACAATTGACGTGTGGGCACAATGACTGTTAGGTGACATGTGAGTGCTGCAAACTGTAAATACCACGGTACGTTAGGACACGAAGCTTTAAATACACCGTCGTATTGGTTAAATAAATGCTGCAGAATTATGACAGATTCTTGCAATCATAAATCAGAACTTTCTTCATTTTCCAGAAATATTTTGTTTGAACATTTCCATGCTTGAAAAGATTCCCTTCCGCGGTATACAATTCTTCGGCAAAGACGTTTCGAACTTTGTAAAAAAACTATTCCTATATAACATGCATTCCTTAATAATAATGAGAATCGTTTTTAACATCATTAATAATTGATGGTAACATGAAATTGTAAGTTGAGATATTTGCGATGTAGGGATCTACACGCAACTGCTCTCGGGCACCACGGAGCGCCGCAAACACCTGCGCTACGGCAAGTTCTTCGACTGCGTCTGCAGCCGCTGCAGCGACCCCGCCGAGCTGGGCACCTTCTTCAGCGCCCTGCGGTGCGCGCGCTGCGGCGGTGCTGTGCTCTGCAAGGACCCCCTGCACCCTCTCAACAAGGCCGACTACCACTGCACCAAGTGCGGCTATGAAGTGAGCTCTCTAACTGGTCATTACTGAAGTTAGTTTGCTAAAGTAGGGGGTTCTGCATGGGTTTCTTCAGCCTTTTGAATTTGGTAATTGTAATCTTTATTTACATGAGAGAACTTCTCTTGCAAATGATTTGTTTTGTTGAACAATGTCCCTTAACCCTGAGAAATCATACATATAACCAAGACTGAGTTTATTAAAGAAAGATGTACAAAGAATGAATATAAAAATAAAACAATTTCATTTGTCTATGAAATAATTTTTTGAAGGATAGTCCTCTTTACAAAAAATGTTTCTTCAACACTCAGTAGGTAGAAGGTTAGAAAGTATACATCAAGGCTTTAATAAATGTTTAGTCCTCAATGAAGAGACCTCGTTGTAGTATCACAAAGCAATAAAAATCTGTTAGAGTGGAAGCAGAATTTTTGGTTTCTTAACAAGAAACTTTGGTCTCAAGCTATTAAACATGAGACTGCCCCTGTCAATGGCGCTGGTGCGACCATGTCTGGAATACGCATTGCAACTCAGGTCTCCAACTCTACGGTGAGAAATCCGAAAAGTGGAGAGAATTCAGTGCATGTAAACTTAATTGATTCCAGAACTTCGCAATCTGAGCCACAAAAGGGGGTTCAAAGGCTTTGACTATTTTCTTTGAACAAAGTAGACTACGACGTCCACTATTCGAGACGTACATGTGTCTTGAAAATGGTTTTGAAGATGTAAGCCAGCAAAGGCTTTCGAACACTGATATTAACGTCCGCACCAGAAATATCTGTCTATAATTAATACAAACATTTTAGGACGCTTTACACCTTTAACTTTTTACGTGTTAAAATTGCCAGAATTGGAAACAGCTGTCAGAGAACATGGTCTCTCTAGGCCCTGTGAATACGCTCAAAAATCGTCAAGACCGATGTTGAGTTGGACAGCCCAAATATTCTGATGTGTTCATGGTCTCTCTAGGCCCTGTGAATACGCTCAAAAATCGTCAAGACCGATGTTGAGTTGGACAGCCCCAATATTCTGATGTGTTCATGGTCTCTCTAGGCCCTGTGAATACGCTCAAAAATCGTCAAGACCGAAATTGAGTTGGACAGCTCCAATATTCTGATGTGTTCATGGTCTCTCTAGGCCCTGTGAATACGCTCAAAAATCGTCAAGACCGATATTGAGTTGGACAGCTCCAATATTCTGATGTGTTCAATTCAATCAACAGGAATTTGTAAGAGATTTGAAATATATGATGTATGCGTAACAAATTAGTTAACATCCGACTTAATATATTTATGATGCACTTAGTAGTGTCTTGACACAGAGTAGTCAACTCACCACGGAACAAAAAACATGTAATAGCTCATATATTATTAACAATGAGAAAAGCTTAGAAATCACGGGGCCACACATAGGGGCAATACGGCCATTCTCCAGTTTTAAAACGAATGTGCTAGTGCTTTTGCTTGATTATTGGCGATTGTACTTGTGCCTGTTACTTTTTCCATCCGTTAATTATATTCTGGTGCATCTATGTAATTGGTGCCTGACGGCGTGGGACTTGGGTAGCCACTCGTGTATCTCAGATACCGCATTAATATTATTCTCTCATTGAATATTACCGAGCTTTCACACGAGGTTGCCTCTCACGTTGTCCGTCATTCAGGTGGGTAACAGCGAAGTCAGCGATCTCATCTGCCTGATCGGAGCTGAGATCGCCTTGGCAGGAGAGACTGACCCAGCCATTCTCGAAGAGCTTCTGGAGAAGTATTCTTCTATGCTCCATCCCAACCATTTCCATATCATTGCAATCAAGAGCAGCTTATCACAAGTGAGTGTAGTGCTACCTGACATCCTTTAATAATATGAATAATCTATTCACCACGAATAATTTTTCACGTAAATTGTTTTTATCGGGCATTACAATGAACACATTTGAGTATAGCTACTATAGCAGGCCCGAATAGGTTCAGCGACTCCTAGGGCATCCTATCAACAACGCTATAAAAAGGTATGCTATTATGTTTAATTTAGTACACTTGCTCTAACCGCACTCCAAACTTATCAATGAATTGGTTCTCTCGTGATTCAATACTTGAAGTTCCAACAATGAGGGCAAAATGAGAACTGTATATTCTAAAAAAATTTAAGATTAATTTTCGTTCATCATGGTGAGATACTCTATCACTTTGGATCATATAGGTAAAATGATTTGACTTGATTACCTTGTGGGATTAATGTTTCGATTAAAATGGGAATTCAAGATTAGTTTTGAAAGCTTTATAAGATCTTTTTACACGGACTTCAGCAGAGATCGAGTTCCAAGTCTTCTGACCAATGAAGAAGATACTGTACTGTGACCGTGCTTTTGAGTAACAAGGAAGTAAGAAGTCATTTATTTTTCGGGTTATACGACCATGTTGGCTAGTTCGTGCAGATAATAATCGCTTAAGATCGTTGTCGTCCTCATAACTCATTGTTTAATTATACTCCCTCCGCATGCAAATTACATGCGGAGGGAGTGTAAAGATTCAAAAGCTGAAGTATTTTAAACTTTCGAAAGAATCATTCGTGTAGGCATTGTATTCTAATTTTCTCACTTCTCTCATGGTTCATTATTGAGTGTGTAGATCAAATTGATATCATTGTTATCAGTTTCATGTCATGCTTCTATTCCGTATTGTAAATATGGTGTAATGAACGTTTGATGAAGTATTTTTCAGGTGACACATTTTTACTTTAGTTAGGATTCCTTCCGATTTTAATAGCTTTGAAAGGTAGAGTGGTTCTGATAGTAATGTCTCTATATAAAAAAATTTTCTTATTGCGTTTTTTATTACAAGCTTTTCTGTAAATGGCAGAGTATTCAGGAATATGAAAAGAATTGTTAGCGACGACAGTAGAGGAAAAGTATCAGTACCACGTATTATGATCTACCTCAGGGTCCAGATTCATTCACCATTCAGTACTTTACCAAGATAAATAAGCCCTGAATCTTCCAAAAAAGTTCATATTGTTTAATAATTAATATTAGTTTCATAGAGTTCCATTTGAAGCCTCTAAGTAGATATTTCCCACTCAGAACTTTGTATTTCAACTTTTGTCTTTCAGATTTATGGCAGAATTCCGGGATTACAAATGACCGAGCTAACGCCGTGGCAGCTCGGCCGCAAGATGCAGTGCTGTCGTGACGTGCTTAAAATATTGGACATTCTGGACCCCGGCATATCGAGGCTCAGAGGTCAGTGTAGAGCTAAAGTTTAGTTATAAAATATCATGGCCCTAACATGTTTGAGACTTAGAGGGACAGCTATACAAGTCAACGAACGGCATTGGTTTTTGTTTGTTTGAAATTTAGAGGTAAAACTAAATGTAAATTACGAGTGTATAGCGCCGTTGTACGTTTGAGTCTGAAAATAGAGGTCCAGTTAGATAATTCATCAGATACCTGGAGTCCTAGTATGTGTAATGAGGCTTGGAGGGCAGTGTACAACTAATTCGCCACCAGATACCTCAAATACTGATTCATTGACATCCAGAGGTTTGGGTGCAATTAATTATGCCATCAGATCCTTCGAGGGCTGTTACACCGCATGATTTGGAACTTAGAGGTTAGTGTACAGCCGGGTGAGTTCATAAATTTTCCGAATTGTGGGATGTTGAGATATTTTTATTCGGCTTGGCTTCAATTTAACATACGACTCAAAGGAGGAGAGTTACATGTGGGTACGAAAATAGGAAACTTTAAAAGTGCTTTTAATTCACGATCATTTTTATTTGGCTTTGTGATTATTGAATTGAAATGGCTTTATTCTCACCCAGTCGGCCTGAAAAGTATTTCAATGTTTTGGAAAGTTGATAATATGTGTTTTGCTATATCAATTAAATAATTATTATATGTTGTGCGTAATTAATTTCGTAGTCACACAGCTTGAAATTTTACTGAAAATTTTCACTATTCAAAGCAACTGAAACCATTGTAGGATTTAATTAGTCAAAAAAGTAATATAATTGAACAAATATTATATGTTCAATATACGTATTTAATATATTAATTTCATTCAATAAATTCCATGAATAAAACAAAATATTATTTTCTATGTTTAACAGAGATGAGTTGGGAAATTTTTGCCTCTCATTCAGCTTAATAAATCAAAGATTCATTGCGCGTAACCTCCTGTAACAGAACACCACCTCCATACCTCGTCAAGTCCCCTTCTGAACGCCTCATTCTTACATGACAGGAATAATGGAATACGAGCTGCAAGTGCCCCTGCTGCTCACGCTGAACAGGGCCTTCACGCAGCGGCAGATGACGCGGCCAGACCTGCTGCAGCAGCTGCAGGAGCCGCAGCAGCTGCTCGAGAACGTGATCCGCTGCCTGCAGCACGAAGCGCCCTCTTCTTTTGAAGGCAAAATCTGCAAAGTAAGAAAAACGTTCATTTCCAGAAAAGTTCATACCTGAAATGCATGGCATTGGTTTTTAAAATATCCTTAACATTAAGATCCCTAGTTGATATTAGGATCTTCTATGTAGATTTTATCCTTAACATTAACATTCTTAAGCGGCCCATAGACGATCAATTTTATTGTCAATATCATTGACTCAATTCATTGAAGAATTTTTTTTGCCCACTAAAGCGGCTCATAGACGATCAATTTTATTGTCAATATAATTGACAATAATGAATATTGACAATTATATTGATCGTCTGTGGGCTTGATTGACAACCGTCAATTAATTGACTTAATGTATTGACGCCATAAAATCAGTTTGAGCCTACACACGATCAATATCATTGTCAATATTCATCATTGACAGTTATATTGACAATTAAATTGATCGTCTATAAGCTCAAACTGATTTTATTGCGTCAATACATTGAGTCAATTAATTGACGGTCATCAATCAAGCCCCCAGACGTTCAAAATAATTGTCAATATTCATCATTGTCAATTATTTTGACAATAAAATTGATCGTCTATGGGCCGCTTTAATTGAAATTTTTTTCACACATGTGAGTTGTGAGCGAGCTGTGGGTTTGCGCGAGTGTGCAACGAAAGCAGATTCATTAACCTGAGAAGTGAGTTGTAAATGTGAAACAATGTTCGATTTTTGGAAATTGCAGGTAAGTTGATTGCTAGTTGACATTTTAGAACCTGGTGTAAATTTATTGAATAATTGACTGTTCTAAATTCAAACTGGCTGAGAGTCTATTTGTAAATAATTATGCAGTTATATGTGTGAAACTTCATTTTGACATTAGACTCCATTTATTGTCGAATTATAATTCAGATTTTGACTTAATCGAACGTAGTCAGCAGTTCGCTTCGCTTCTTTATGCCTGAGCTTACGAACTAAATTTTCAAAATCTTGTCTATTGATTACATTTCTTCACTAATTTTAAAAACGAGACTTAAGTTCATGCTGAAAATTAAATTAATTTCATGGTTCGTTTTTCTTCTTCTTTTAGATCGCCCGCCAGTCTCTGTCCGAAGTACTCAAATGGAAGGAGAAAATTAAGTCACTACCTGAAGAAAAATTTTTACCGGCTCCAGTGATCAATTTTGACCAACCTAAACTTTCTGACCTGGATCTCACGCTCGAGGATTTACTCAGAAAAATAGGCAGTTGATATTTTCTCTCCTAGGAAGCCATATTTTTTAACATGCCTGTGATGACACTCTAGACTGCATCTGACAAGCTGAATTCTGGAGGTTATTTGGCTTTAACAAGGGCTCTAGTTTTGAATACTTTAAATTGTTACTAAACTACATTGTTTCTCTCATACTTTCTAGAGAATATGAATAAATTCAAAGTTGAGTGAGAAAATTTCCTAAGGTAAATAGTTAGACAACGTCAAACGATGTAGTCAGTACGATCTTCTTTCAATAATTTGCAAGGAGTTTTATGGAACAATTCAGGCGCAATAAAGGTGGTTGAAATCATCAATTGAACCAATAACTTTTTTGGGGGTTATGTACAGGCGCTTAAAAAGCCTCAGTTTTCATAACCTTGAGCCATTGCCAACATGGCCTAGTCTTTCGTTATCTAGAACCCTCAAGAGTGTGGTGTATGTCTTTGGTTACGTAAGGCAATTGAAACAAGAACCAATATTTATGGTAATCTAGAGCCATCAACAGCAAAGCCAATATTGATGATTACAAACCATCAAAGCCATAGTCCTAGTTTGTTGTAATCTAAAGCCATCAAGAACATAGCTTTTGACTATGACAATTTACCATCAAAATCGACATAGCCTTTGACTATGAAATTTGTAATCAACATAGACATAGCCTGGTTTTTGGGAACGCCGAAACATTCAGAGCGGGAGAGCTGAGCTCGCACTCCATCAAACTGTACTCGTACGCCATCACAGGGCAGCTTCACGTCAAAGCTCGCTCACGAATAGTTGTAAGGTATATTTTATACAATTTTGCTAGCTTTTTTATTAACTAATCTAGTCAGAGCGCAGCTAACAAAGGCCGCTCTACAGAGTGGGCCACAAAAACTTACGCTCTTCACGATATTGATAGTTAAAGTACCTTTGGGATACACGCCTTGTTACTCGTTGCAGTGATAAAAAATCGTGTGAAATAATCTCATTTAATTACTGAGTTATTTTTATTTGAAATCGGAGTTCGGATTTTTGTGGCCACCCCTGTACACTCTTGCCCAGTCTCTTGCTCAATCCTGAGTCAATTATACTCATTTCCTGCGCCCGCGTCTTGCACGTAGTGACTCTGCCTCCTCCGCATCAGCTGTTGCAATTTTATGAGGCTTTATGTTTATGGTTTATGTTTATGATATTCTACCCCGAAGCTGTAAATATTGCAGCTATAGTGTACGGATGAGTGGGTTGCATGGGAAGCATATTCATGGGATAAAGTGACCTCAAGATATTTTACTGAAGTTCAGTTCGTCGTGTGTTGAGAACACACAGATTCGAGAGGTGGATTAAACGATCAGCCTGCAGTTAAATTTGCTACTCTTTTTAACGAAAAACGAAAAGTTTCCAGATCTTGTCTGCGTACAAATTTTCGTAATTATTGACTTTTAGTTTGATGCTCTTTACTTCGTTTGGACTTACGTCGTTCACGAACCTCGTTCCAAAACTTGGAAAAAAGAAGCACGAGAGAGAAAACATAACTTCCAGAACTTATGGGAAATTTCATTTACATGAAATCAAATGATGTTATGAGCACTGAGACAAAGGCTGATTACAAACTGTGAATTGATGGACATTCTACAAAAGCTGTGAGAATATCGGAACCAACTCGACAAAGTGTGTCCAGGATATCAAGCCGCCGTACATTGTGTAGGTGTGAGTACACGTGAGAGCAATTTCAATTTTACTATGCGCTAAATTGAGATCCCAGAAAGTGTGTTCTGAGTAAATTTTCAGTCAACGCACGCCTGTACTGATGACGACGAGAGTGAATGATTGTATGGGGCTGGGTTGCTGTTCTTAAAGTAACTTGGGCGCACTTCAATAACATGTGCGAAAGACCACGTACGTCTGAGGCACAGATCTCGAGCAGGATTTTCAATCAACATACGTCGTCTTGGGTTTTTATGCGTTACTTCCCTACGCTACGTGCTACAACACAAAACATGACGACATGTTTCTACTAAATAGAACTTATGCTGTCAACTTTACAGCTCGAAGGACAGCATTGTTTGAAATTTTGACTTTAGGGCCTGGCTGTGGACAGGAGCGGACTGACGAGGTGGTAGGAGGTATTGGATGAGAGAAGACCAAGTCTACTCAAGCTGGTTGGATGTATGGTCAAAGAAGACGTAATTAAGTGCCCTTTCTGTTAGTTTGTAACATTTTCATGTTTTCACACGGTAGGTAATGAAATACTGTCTTATAGTCCTTGCAAAATACTCTTTCTGTTGATACGTGTAGGCCCTACAGCTATTACACTATTAAAGCTTTGGGGAAAACAGCATCGCTCATCATAATTTCATTTGTTCAATGATGAAATTCCTACGTCAAGTTTGCAGCTTTTTGATCTGCGCGAATAAGAAATTGAAAAGAACATTTTCCCTTGACACTGACGACTGTGATGATGTCAATAAACGTTATTCTTGATTTGGATGTTTTACTCTTGAAACAATGATTGTTTGCCATCAAACCTAGAGAAGAAATTTTGTCTCAACTCCATACCTAAAATTAATTTTATTAAAACAGGAGCACTTGTGCGTAAGAATACTACAATGGATGACACAGCAAAATTGCTGTCCAAGTTTGCCGTTAGCGAAGAAACTCTATTCCCAGTCTAACCTTATCGCCGGAGCATGCATGTTTTTCGCCGCTCAAGCGATTTAATTAATTGGACGGCGAAAAACATGCATGCAGGCGGCGAAAAAGTTAGACTGGGTTGCTGTTTTGAAATGCTTGATCTCCTAAAATGAATTTTTTTAAACAGGGGCATTTGTACACTAGAATGTACCACTGGGGAATGCAGGGCAATTGCTGACCCGTTCGTCGCTTAGCAAAATTTAACAGGAACATCGTGCGAATCGAACGGTTATTATTGCAATCTAAAAGGCAAATTTAAAAACGAAATTTATCTTAAATTCTACAAGAACGATTAACCCTTAACGAAGTAACCCGATTTATCTCGTGATAGATTTTTACAGTTGTCGACTTGGCACAAGTTATCTTATGTTCAAGCTTGGTAACAAAATAATTGAACTCACCACGTAATTATTTCAGTTAGGGTTTAATTATGAAAAATTAAACTTTGTTTAAGGCTAATACTACGACGAAATTGTTCAAAAGAGAAGAAAAATGAAAGCTCCGCTTAGTACTGAGTCAAGGGAACGAGTAATCTAAGCAAAATGTGTTCCCAAACAATATCGCCTGCGCATAAAAACAATAAGTTAAGATAGACGTTTATCAAACCAGATAAAAGTTGAAGGTGAGAGAAATAGGCGATGGAAAACAGGGCAGCAGTGAGAGGGAAAAAGATGGTCTGTAACAAAGCAAACCAATTCCATTTCAACAGAAAGAAAACATTCCTTACCCCCAGTTCTGGACCTCATATATTCCTCATGGGTGCTCTAATTTCTATTTGTAGAGACAATAGTCATATCTCATTGAGGGGATAAAAGTATAAGAGCCCGCTTATTGGCTAATAGACTTGGGAGCTATTTGGGATCGAAAAATAATGTTCTTATAATTTACTGCTGCAGGATAGATGACATTGAAACTATGACACAAACCGCAAGTGCTCCATTTCATTAATTTTCAGATTTTACGGACGTGATTAGTATGTTCACATGTACTCCAGTGAATAAAAAAATAATATGAATATTGAATTTACTTGTTCGACAGTGAAAAAATAAAATAATCATTTCCTAATTTGTTCTTCAGTAAAGAAAAAATAACAAAATATACTTCCCTTTCCTGGACCTACAAAATTTTTTAATGCTATTCGAAAGTTATATGATGGTGAATTGTTCCTTAAGATAAGATGTAAGAACTTGAAATTTGAATATGATTTCTATAGGTTAAAACTAGTTTTCAACTTTACAAAGTGCTAAAGATTACCCAACTGAAATATAGTTTTGATCTGAAATTGAAATCATCGTCTTATCGGAAAAAGTCATCGCGCTTTTCAAACCAAAATCAAGCTTACTTCAAATAATTAAATTAAAAAGTGTATAAAGATAAAAGCCCTGTATCGAACATATTTAAATTAAATAGAAGGATCTGATTTTAGGAAAAATGATTGCTCCCAAAGCATAAATAGTTTGCTCTCAAGCACGAAAAAATCGTAACTAAAAACAATTTAGTAAGTAGACCAGTTTGTGCTCTGGACACTTCATACCTTCAGGCATGCGTGGCACACTTGCCCCTGTGGCAACAAACTGGCTTAAGTTACGCATGGCACACTTGCCACTGTGGCAAGAAACAGGTCACGTGCCCCTCACGTCTTGACCTGAGACACGAAAGGCACACTTGCCACTGTGGCAACAAATAGGCCACGTGCTCCCCATGTCTCGACCTGGGACACGCATGACCCACTCTCCACTGTGGGAAGAAACAGGCCATGTGCCAAGCACGCTCAAGATCTGCCAAGCAGCTCAGTGTATTCTCGCGCACCAGCATTCAAGGAACGCGTGTGTTTGCTTGGTCCGCTGAAACAGTCAAAATTCGCGTGCCTCTGCGGCATCTTTTGTCTCATACATGTTTCGATCTGAGAAGTTTTGACTAATGTGACTTGAAGGAAATTCTTTACTGAGTTGATTTTTGTACTCCGAGTGATAACACACATAAAAGCTAGAAAAAAGCATCAGCAAGTAGCTGAGCAAAGCTCTAGTGAAGTGATATATCAGGGTTTTCATTCTCCCTGGTTAAAATCATCGAAAAAAAGTTGATGAATTATTTTACCGTGGATCAGATTTTTCCCCTGTTTGATTGGACTTTAGGGACGCCTTCTATTTTGGATTATTTGATTATGATGGACCGCTTGTCCTCATAATATTTGCTCAAGATGTTAGTCACTCTCTTTAGTCAAAGGTTTTTTCACATGGAATTTCACAATTAGTGCAATGCTTGTAGATATCCAACTGTTTGAGCATTTTAATACTTTTGAATGAATCGTTTGTGTGGGCATTGTGTTATAATTTTCTCGCCGTCCTAACCGCATATTTAAGGGGCGTAGAGTATAAATTGCATTCATTTTTATCAGTTCCATACCCATTTCCCATTTCTACTTAGTATCGTAGTTGTGGAAAAATGTGTGTTTGACCAAATATATATAAAGCTTAGTGTTAGTAATTAGTAAGTTAGTTTTGAAGCATCCATATTTATAATTAGTATTAATGATAATATTTTACTATATAGTAGATTAATATGGGTTTTGTTAGTTTAGTTCTCTTGTGTGCAATATGCTCGTTGAAGGGGAAATTTTAGCGACGGTATAGCATGATACTGTGGTGATCCCAGCGGCAAGCCGCGGACCTCCACAAGACCTGAGAAAAGCTGCCTCCAGACT
>JACJUY010000394.1:190249-205783 GCA_014220935.1 Platorchestia sp. MABIK
TGTCACGAAAAAGATATCTCAAAGTCTGCCCGAAGCGTGTTGCAGCCTGGGGGAGAACACTACAATATCTACCGTCGGTTTTAATATCTACAAACCTCTTTCCCCTATGTATTTCTTGTTCTAAATATCTTTTTCAATAATAATTGTAAAGCATCTACGATACGATCTTGCATATAGTGCATCAGATTTAAATTATATTTCCTAAAAATCCATAAAATATGCATAAATCGACATGCTAAATAAGAAAAGAGGAGTACCTCATGAGCATTTCCAATCTCATTTAGACCATCGTTGTTGGAAACTTATGAGAAAACACGAGCAACAACTTAACGCTTTTCTAAACAATGTAAAATTTGTTTACAAATAATAACAAAATAACATTTTGTAATCAATGTTCTATTATCCTTAACCATATAATTTTCATCTCTAATAATTTATTTCAATTTACGGGAGATTTCATACTATACCAGGAAATTCACGATAGATATCATACCATTCCAGAAAACCGACGGTAGATATTATACTACTCGTATACCTGCACCGAAATTTTTAAATATAATAATTCCCAGGCACTTACAGAAGTCGGTTTCTCCAATCTGGCTATCATCAATCTTGATGCATGGAAGCGACACATTCTCTTTATAAGAGAATATAATGTATTTTGTTGCATCAATTATAATGCAGATTTTATTCGTCTAGAGCCACATTAAAAATTTTTGCATTTAGCTATTTGTTTTCTTTTGACTCAAAACGAGGTTTCATTAGGAAGAGCTGTAAAAAGCATGCTGTCGTAGGCAAAAAGCAAGGATTTGTAAAATGAGAAAAATCTAATCATATCTTCGAGAAAGTTGAGAATAGGAGAAATCCTAGTACAAGCTCTTGTGGAACGCCATTGCTAATTTTCAGTTAAATCCGATTCTACATCATCAATGGAAACGGACTGCTTTCAAATTAATACGTATGATTTGAACCAATGATGTGCAACTTCTCTAATGCTGAAACAGTGAAGTTTCGAGAGTAATATGCGTTTGTCTACGCATTAGAATGCCTTTTGGAAGTCGAGAAACATGGAGAAAACTAGCTTACCTTCATCAGTACTCGAATGAAGGTCTTGCAAAGGATTTAATAAGGCTTGTATTGTTAAATATTTTAGAACGAAAACTATTTAGTTTACCATAAAGATATTATTTTCATTTAAAATATTAATGTACTTTTTTTGCCTAACCGTCTCGGATATTTCACTTGTTGTTAGTAGTAGTCACGCGCACTCCCTAGGGGAGCCAGACGATATTTCAGGGGGTGCAGAAAAGTCTAGGTCAATAATTGGATATTTGCCATATATGTTGGCATTTTTACTTTGGGGTGCGATGTTCGAATGAAATTTTCTTAGAGGTGCGAGGCTAAAAAAGTTAAGAACCCCTTTTGTATGGACATGACGCCGCTGAAGCCGTCACACGCTGGCATTCTCTTCTTAGCGCCGCTGCCCTGGGAGTCGAGTCTCGATCTGCAAACTACACGATATCATCTTGGGCGAACCATTGCTCTCAGGGATAAAACTCAGTGCTAGATGTTCAACTTATACGTTATTTGGTTCAAGTTGTGACTAACTGGGACAAATGTTCATCAACTCAATTTTAAACTTGGGTGAAGAAATGCACGCTTTGATGAAACAATCTCAATGGCACTTCGATTAGTAACATTTAGTGGTGATCTTCATAGGATTTATGCTCCTAGTGTAAAAACTACAGAAATAAAAATTGAGCTCTAATGTTCCTATCATTATTCGGATAATTCATATAGTGAACACATAAGAAAGCAACAATGTGATGTTGGAAAATGATAGTTATCTCAATTTTTTGTGATGCATTCAGCAGAGCATTTTGTACAAGATATCGCACATTTTTTATTCATGCAGTCGAAAGTACATATTTTCATTACAGTTTTTGAGAAATAAATCATGAATTTCTCTAAAATACATGAAAAACGGCCAATTCCGAAATCAAATGATCGCGAACGTAGTAAATGGAAAACTTTTTTTTGAAAGGTAAAAATTTGACATTAATAGAAACAGTGCAAGGAAGCGTGTTCTGACTTGACCTATACTCAGAGCACTTTCTGAGAAAGAGACACGCGCAAGCCTGATCAATATTGAGATAAGAAAGAATGCAGAAAAACCTCACAGTTGATAATGGGAAAATTACTGTCTAATCGTAAACATAACCGAGAATGTGACCGTCTTACTATACACACAGGCCCAATAAGTCGCTGTTGTAATTAAGTGGGTATACTGCATCCCAAAATTCAGTAGTATGTTCTCTGAAGGTAAAAGAATTCTGTTCCTCATCCTGGTATCATGCATCAAATCGTGACGTTGTTTCTCATACTTCATCGATCGTTTTACTGGAAAATGAACTCAGTTAAGTGACTACTTCTGTGTGTGGTGTGAGCCAAGTGGAACGTCTGTTTAAAAACATTCTATGAAACAATTCCATTCAGAATGGATATAAAATCCTTTAGTATGTTCTCAAAATTGATTAAAAAACAATAATTAATTTCGCAAAATACCCTTAAACTTCCATGTTGCAATAGCAAAGTGAGTACCTCCAAAAAACTTATTTTGATCATTCAATTAGATGTTGAAATAACTAAACCTGGCAGCCGGATTTAAAATTTTGTCAAGGATTTATCATTTACATATCTGTGTTCTGCATGATTGAAATATTTTGCTTTTCACAACTCCGAGCGCTCTGAGCTCTCTATACCTGACTAGTAGTTTTCCAATTCTACCACAGGACTTTGAGATAAGTTTTTTTTTTCGCTATTTGTTAGTGATTTGACTCACGAGCAGTAGGAAAACCTTCTCTTTGCACAATCGTCCTTAACCTGTGATTCGTACGAATGCATCGAAAGATTTCTCATAAACAAGTATTTACGACATGATTTCTAACTCCAAAAATACAGTATATTGCCGAAAGAGAAAAACCCCTTGTAAGACCCATATCCAACCTCAAGTACCTCTGTTTAATGAAAATTTTTATTATTATTACTAAAATAATCTAACGTCAATTTACTTTCCACCCAAGCATTCATCCATTTAGAAGTAACATCAAAGTCATTAGAACCTCGGACAAAAACTTAGCGATCTCGTATCCGGAGGGAAGCGCGCTGCAGAGGCAGTGAGAGAGCCCGGCACTTTTTGGGGTGGTATAAAAATAGCAGCTGCGAGCGGTGGCTTCAGTTGCTGCCCGCCAACGTCCTTCCTTCCGGCCACTGCCCACACTGTCTTCACCCTCGTCGTGTTTTTAACAAACAGCTTGGAAGAGTTACCGTTTACTATGTATAAGGGATATTTGTTGCCACAGGTAGCGTAAGTTAATATTCATAAGTAAAATTTATTAGCGTTTGAG
The DNA here is from genome assembly GCA_014220935.1 of Platorchestia sp. MABIK. NCBI lineage: Eukaryota > Metazoa > Arthropoda > Malacostraca > Amphipoda > Talitridae > Platorchestia > Platorchestia sp. MABIK. The sequence goes on from JACJUY010000394.1 coordinate 193,657, forward strand.
AAACATTTATCAGTGTAGATTACCATAAATATTCTTCATGTTAAATGGGACCCATGTGCTGACATGAGCAACAAACACCAGCAATGATATCTATTTATTTTTATTAGTAAATACTGATAGTGGCATATATGCTGTTCAGTAACATTTATATTAAATCTTACAGTATTAAGCAACTATTCAGGAGAAGAACGGACAAATCATCCTATGCTCACGTCTTGCCCATTTACGAAATTATGAGAGAAAGAAAAATGCTGCAACTTTTCTACAATTTCTCAGCAAATAAAAGTTTTCAAGAATTTGTGTGTGTTTCCGACTTGGTGTTCCTGTCAGCCTCGTGTCAAGTTTCCGATCGTTCTGAGTACGCTGAAGATTTTAAATGACTGTTTCATTTGTGATATAAGGTTTTTGTTCGCAATTAATGACCTTGATAAGTTCAAAACATGACTTGAACTCATTTCTTACGACATTTCAACATTCAACGGGCTTCCGATGCCTTAATTTTCAAAGAGATTAATTTTCATTTCATATCATTCCAATTTTCACATGCATTCTACCAAATTCCTATATACGCGGCTTCTAAGTTGAAATTCCTTGAAGTATTCATCAGTTTCTAATTCGCTAAACATTGCAGTGTTTTTCGTTATTGAACACGTCGCGGAGTTTTTTCTGTAATTTTAGTTAACTGCGCACGTTGAATTTTGAATAGGAACTATGTACCAGCAGCAATATGAAAAAATATTCTCATTTCAATAGAGTTGCGAATACGGAGTCAAGTATTCATTGTCTCACGTCCTGAAATAAATTACCAAGTACGTGATACGTTCACGGCAATGCAGGCAATCCCCACCTCCTGTGAAATCAATCCATCTTTCTTTAAAACTCAATTTAACCAGATATAAGTTAGACCAAGTTATTCAATTGAACCGACGTCTAATTACAGATGTAAAATACAGAAAATAATGAGAAAATTATTATGTGAATCAGCTGAGTTCCTCATGGAATGAAATATGTAGTATATCTCATAGTTCGGCTGTATTTGGATTTAAATTTTTTCATTTGCGCAGTTGTGGAAGTTTTCCATATTGAGCGTGAAGTAATTAATGCTTTCTGTTTTCTTGTTAGCATTTGTATCGTTCCTACACTAAAAATGAACATTTCTAAAGTAGAAGAACCTCCATGGAGTGAGACCGATAAGGTGAGAAACAGAATATCTCCACTAATTTATCTGACCTAGTATGTGTTGGGACGGATGCTTGTATATAAATAAAATTTGTACATTCCAAGAAAAATCAAAAATTCTTTTCGCATGCTCAAATTTTGTGGTCGATAAAGTGAAATATTTTGAAGTTTAAATGAAAGAATTGGCTTAAAGAGATTTTTTGAAGGAGTGCGGAAATAGTTCTATTCTGTACGACATATTATACGAATGTGTCATTCTTGAATGAGTTGTTACATGTACCTCCAGCACATTATTTACTATATTATTATTTGTATACTAAATTCATGTAAGATCAAGGGATGGCTTAGGGGAAGTACGTGAATGAAAATAGTGGTGTAGAATGACTTAATAAATGAAGAGAGTGAGAGACCTTCTAAGTTCATTGCAGGCAAATATCTTAAATTGGTGAGTTCAAACATGAGAGGATAAAAATTTACGGATTTATCCTTAAGTAGCACCAATGCTCTACCTTTCGGATTACACGATCTTCTGTATGCAAAGTAAAACTTTCTGAAAATTATTCTGTGAATGAGCTAGTTCATAGTGTTACATAATCAGTAACAAGTAATTTTAAGTAGCTTTAATACCATTCCGTTTACTCAGGTGAACTTTAGATAATAACGAAAAATCTCATTTTCCTTTCCATCACAATTTCACGGATGGTATTTGAATGCATAAATATGTTCGTGCATGCAAACTAGAAGCTAAGGTTTGATAACTTCCCACGGTTAGAAATATTTGAAAATAGGCATTACAACCACGGCGCCGTTGTTTGGACAACAACTTAAATTGTAATTTTCCAGATGGTTCATTATATCTATGTGACTCTTGTCTCCCAGAAAGCCATCCCTCCTAACGCGCTCTCTCACCTTCGAAAATGCGGCACCCAAAAATGGGAGATTGTCTACAAAGAACCGTTCGGCAGGTATAGTTTCCCAATAAATGACTGTTTTTTCATGAATGAAATTTCCACATTTGTTCATGATGAAAAGAGTAATATCGGACATTTTATTCTAAGAAACCTCATACGTATGGACATAAATATTTTGATACTTCAACGAAAGTAATTCATAATCGAGGTGACAAGTGTGTTTGATATTCAATTTGATATTTTTCAAAATTAGTCTCCCGTTACTGAGATTATTAGTTTTTTCCAAGACATTCATGAACATGGAATACTAGAGAACTAAAAGACACTGAGGCTTTTGCATCCTTCACTCTCTAGTGAGTTAAAAACCCATCAATCATCACATGAGCATGTCTAACTGAAATATTAAGAAATGAAAACTAGTTTGATCAAATAAAAATCTATTGAATTTTTTTTACATATTCAAGCCTAATTTTTCCGAAAATGATTCATGAGCATTCTTAAACAAGACTAGAATAATAATACTAGTGCATTTATTCTGTAATTCACGTTTGTAAAAAGACATTAAGCATTTTATTAAATCATTTAGTTAGTAACGTGGTATAAACGTTTATAAAATTCATAGTCTAATGGGTGCAAAAATTATACGGAAGATTTTATTTCCTCAGACTTTAACACTATTAAATTTTTACAAGTATGAGGAGCATTTAAATTTACTCAGTATAAATTTATTTATTGCCCAAAAATATATAAGGTTAGTTGTTTTTCTCTCGTAAAACTGTTACCTGTGATGAAGGTGACTCGAAAACATCACCTTATATTTTTCGTAGTATTATTCAGCGTAAATTGTACTCCCCTGCTTCCCTCAGGTGCATCGTGGCCAGAGAGGACATCACCGAGGGCGAGAGGCTGTACGCCGACCACCCCCTAGTGCACGGCCCCAAGCAGAACAGCGACCTGCTGTGTCTGGGCTGCTATAGTCGCCTCTTCGAAGACACCATCTACAGATGCTCCAAGTAAAGTAAAATAAAAGTTGCTTGAAGCCATTGAGCAGGTTTTAAATTGAGTTTTTCGCATTCAGTTTTCGGTATCGTGCTTTTATCGTGCTGGTATTACTGAGGAGTCCATGGGGCTGCTACTCGTCTAGTTTGCAAATGATAAAAGAACTTGTAAGTAGCTGTGATATCAATAAACTCCGGACGGAAGTATGGCGGAACGGAAATATGTACACAAATTCATTTTATGCCGTGGTCTGTTTTTTACAGGGAGTTTTAAAATCCTCAATTACTTCAACTCACTGCCAATATGATGGAATGAAACACAAATTAAAACTTTTTTCGTGTCTATCGGCTTGTAATCTATTAGCAAAATTGAAAATGCAAAGAGCCATCCGTTCATGTCCATCACAACGAACATAAGAAAAAACACGTTCAGTTTTAAGCGGTTAGCTTAGGTGCATAAAACATTCGATGTTTAACAAAGTAGGGCGAGACGTAGAGTAAGACTGGAGCACTGTACATATTTTATTTTCCACAGATGCGCTTGGCCACTGTGCAGTCAGGATTGTGAACTCAAGGGCCTTCATCCCTTAGAATGCGCAGCTTTTGTGAAGACAAACTTCAGATTGAACTTTTCCGACTTCAGCGAAGAGAATCCTCTGTTCGAGAGCATCTTACCCCTCCGATGCCTTATGTTGAGGGAGGTGGATCCAGACAAATGGAAGACTCTGAGAGCCATGGAGCCTCACGACGAGCTCAGGAGAGGATCTGAACTCTGGGAGACAGAACAGGTGTTTCGATCGTTCTCTTGCGTATCTTAACGATTCGAGTGAGCTCAACCTTCATTCATGACGCTATTATTGAATTTAGAATTGCGAAGCGTGTTAATGTGTCTGCTTGACATATTTGCTGCGTATCTTTAATACAAATCGCAATACTCGTTTTTGATCGCATTTAAGAATTGCGTTGTTCAGTCTTGTGTCATGTTCAAGAATAATAGCCAAAAATAAGATTTTCATCTCCAGTGATTTCAGTGATCCCAATATATTTAATTACGTTTTAACTTTTTTAATTAGATGGGCGGCGCGAGCAGGCAGAAAAATAGAATTGAGCCAATGAATATCGAAAAAGACAAATCTAAATATTTAGTCTCAACTCAAATGGAGTTCAATTCAAGCTTGTTAAAAAACTTCCACTATTCTAAGAGTACATTTTATATTCACTTTCTCTAAATGACTAATAAAACATAGGGAAAATATTCCTGATTAATGCTTTCAGTAGTAGATGCAAAGGCAGAAATACCATATTCATGAAACGGTCCCGGCTAACACTTTGAAACGCATTCAATACACGTTCTACGATGAGACAAACTGACAAGTCGTTTGGTTAACAACTTCAGCTTTCCCCACAAAGTTTATGCATCAAATTTGCTCTTCAGAAGAACGTGTGCGACTTTTTGAGGCATAAACTGAAGCTGGAAGTGGACGATGCTTTGTGCCATAGCATCACGGGCGTGCTGGATGTCAACTGTCACGAGGTGCAAACTGGTTGGTGACTTGCTCGCTTAAGAGTGCTGTTGTTTTAAGAGTTTATATGTTCTGCTGTTGAGAATTTTTCGTCGAGTTGAATGCAACTTTATGCCTGGATATGAAAAAAAGATTTAACTTGTCAATTTCACTGTAGTTTTACGCCAAGGTGAACTTAATTTTAACGTATAAAAACAAAGATTACACATCATCTTCGTTTTCAGTGTTACCATTTCTTTCTACTGTTAATTTTATGCAGTTTAAAAGTAAATTTTATCGGTACGTTCTATGCTAGCGTTTTTAAAGCTCCAGATTTCTGTTAATATTCGAAATATCAACTGTCGATATGATCCTGGATTAAATGACATTTCACAAACGGATATTAAAATATTAAACTTCAATTTTGCTCGCTTCTTAGGCTCACCCAATGTGTGCAACGTTCGGGGCCTGTACCCCCTGAGCGCAATGATGTCACACGACTGCTACTCCAACACTCACCACACCTTCACGGACGAGCTCACCATGCACATGCTCGCGTCGCGGCCGGTGCAGAAGGGAGAACAGATCACAGGTTGTGACGCTATGTCTCAGTAAGGGGATGTTAATGCGCCTGTGTAGGAATGTTCCTGCATGCTTCGGGTCAGAGAAGACAATGTGCAGGTTTTGTTTTTCCCCAGTGGAAAAAATGTGTAAATGAAGTGAATTGTTCATTCGAAAATAAAAAGTACTGCAGTAATCCCATCGTAATTCTTATAATAAGTAAAAAACTGCCTTCAAAGTCAGTTGTAAAACTTTAAAATGAAAGTGTGTGAGCATGCGTGTAAAACATCAGTATTTGATTTTGCTCTTACAACGTGAAAATTTATTGAAAATGCTATTTTCTTACCAAATTACGTACACCTATATTTTTCAAGCTGAAGCTAGGGTAAGACTTCATATTTTGAATTCAAATTACTTTAATTCATGTTCAAATACTTCATATTTCATGTTACTATTTATCATATATTACTTTGAAGTTTTATTACACGCGTATCAGCTCATCAGAGCCTCTAACAAATAATGATCGAACAAATTAGCGGCCTGAACGTCATTCTACGCTTGTATTGTACAGCAACATACACTCACCTGCTGTCGGGCACGACGGAGCGCCGCAAGCACCTGCGCTACGGCAAGTTCTTCGACTGCGTCTGCAGCCGCTGCAGCGACCCCACCGAGCTGGGCACCTTCTTCAGCGCCCTGCGGTGCGCGCGCTGCGGCGGTGCTGTGCTCTGCAAGGACCCCCTGCACCCTCTCAACAAGGCCGACTACCACTGCACCAAGTGCGGCTATGAAGTGAGCTCTCTAACTGGTCATTACTGATGTAAGTTTGTGATGCGTGCGTATTGCCTAGGTGCAATGATCTATGTATAAGGGTTGTGTGTGTCACAGCAATTCTGTGAGTGAGCTTCAGTTTACGAATTATTCTTGATAATTGGAGAAACGTTCAGAGGTATTGTCCGTTACCTGGAAAAAGTGAAATAGTCTTACAGTCGGGCAAAAAATGCTTCTAATTACCTGCATTCAATGAATTCAAAATTAGAATTTCTATACGATAATTTATAACAAGAAATAAATCTCTTGATAAATACGGTGAATTACCAGGATTTGCAGAAACGTACTGATGTTATGTTGCAGCGTTATAGTGAAAAATTTTTGCTTTGCAATTAATGTAATGTAATGCTGTACGTAAGGAGGAGAGGAAACATGATACCTGTCTGCTACATTTAAATTTGTTGAAATACATGCATAAAAATTTTGCTTTTAGTTCTGTGACTGACTCGTTAGGTAAATGCAAAATATTCTAATATTAAATGAAATAGACTGATTTCTAAGAAATCTAACTTTTAGGATAAAAAGAAAAATCAACCGGGCTAAGAATATCATAATGAAAACCAAACGTCTTGGATTATAAAAAATCCATCTTCAGTGCTCTGAAATAAAAGAGATCAAAGTGTTAAAAAAATTGTAACTCTGAATCTTCTGAATAAACCGGACATAAGACATTGAGATTTAAAAGACATAATTGAACAAAAAAACTACAGAAAATTTGAACAAACAATGGAAAGTTTCACAGCCGTGTCACATTCATTTATTGACGGACGGTTTTTAAAATGTACATCGACTCTAAAATGCGGAGATTAGACGAATTTGAGGTTGAATCCAAAAAAATCCTCCTCCAATAAGTGAATTTCACAACCGGGGAAAAACTATCGTTTCGTGGATTGGAGCTTCAGCAAAGCTTTGGTACCAGAAAATGACAGCCTATTAATAGAATAAGTCGTGTAGGGAGAGTTGGGTAAAAAGGGCCTGTCTTTGTGATGATGGAGTGAGACTTCAATCTTGTAGTGGTAATTATAAAGAAGTACATCACTATGTTTCTGAACTTTTTAAAGTTCCGTTATATACTCAAGTACTCGCAAGGTCTCTACATCTGTTGACCTTATTTTTAGAGAATCCTAACTACATGCTCAGGAAGAATCAGCTGGCTGCTTCTGAGCATGACAGAATACGATTTCTCGCACACATATAAACGTTCTCCATCATGTCCCCAGGTGCCAGTGGGTGTAGTGAGCAGACTAACTAACAACATCTACCGCGAGATTCAGGGTGCTGGAAATGACGATCTCCAGGCTCTGGAGACAATTTTCACGAAGTACGAAAAGTTGCTCCATTCCAATCACTTCCACCTCATCGGCTTGAAGCACAGCCTATCGCAGGTAACTTGAGCTTTTGGACACATTTGACGACTTAGTCGAAGGGTGGTTCACACTTCACTGATCTATCTACTATCTTCATCCCTCAAAAATGCGTTCCTATGGACTTTATTTTAGTTTGGCACACCGGAAGTGATTCCACTGAGGAAATTTACCCCAGATGTGCTGCTGAGTTTCAGGTTTGAAAATAATAGGTAATGTACTACTGGTTCAGTTTATAGAGTGTATTTTAATACCGTTTGTTGGAGTCGAGGAAACTAGAGAGTTCAATTCGAAATTTCGACCATCTTATATTTACAGAGTTGAGAATTCCTTTCGTTCGAGTTAGCTTCCAAAACATTTCTTGTGAGTTTATTGTTGGATGACAATTGGGTTGCCTTTTTAATCAGACGTGTCCACCTCTTCTTGGCAGAGAAGGTTTAGTCAAGTTTTGTGACGATCTGTAATCTCATTACATGTATATAAAACTGAGACATTGATTTTGAAAAACTACAGTGCTAATGATTTTTTCTCAAAAATTTCGATACAATGTAGCGCATAGTTAGGATTATGTGAATCCTTCACACATGCGTTCATAGCCCAAGAATCGATGCATCATTAATTACTCAGATCATCATCATAATGGTCAATGACGAAAAATATAACAAGTCAGACGATGCTTACAACTCAACATTTGAACAACTTTCTACGTATTATTCATAATCGAATCCTGATATAGAACGAATACGAGGAAGTCTAGTTGTTTTTAAATCACAGGAGTTTATAAATCATATTTAGTAAACTGCAGAACTTGCCTCCTAACGTTAACTTAGTTTTGGACAGTTTAGTAAAGTTATTCTGCGCGGTAAAATGTGAATTAAATACCGATACTATAATTTAAAATCATGGGCTTATTTCATCACTATAGCTTCACTTCGAAGCATAGTCAGCATCCTCGAAGGAATTCTGGGCAACACGTACCTGAGGAACAATGCTGAAGTACTTCATTAGTTTCTATTTATTGGTTTTACATGATCACTGCTATGAAAAATTCACAAACCACTTTCGATGTAGGTACGATAATGGCAAATGCTGATGACTTTCTTTGGATGCATTCAGGTTTGCGATAGCTATATAATGAAAAGGAAAGTAACAGATGTCATAAAAAATTATGAATTAATACTAAACTAAACTTCCCACTTATTCATCCGTTTCTCACCCAGAAATTCTCACAAAAATTAAATGTACCAGCCAAAACACCCATAATTTACACATGGAGAAAATGCCCTTCTCTTGCTCAAACTAATCAAAATTTCCGCACGAGGCCAGCTCAGTTCACGTAAACAAACGTCTTACACTACTGGGCATATAAACAAGCGAAAGCTATGCAAAAGAGCGAGGGCATTTCCGTACCCAGTAGAACACTTACGTATAATAATATAAATATTCTTGAATAATTAGAATCGAATTATTAGACTTCATAATCCGATAAGTTCTGACAAGGCGAACCAGCCCTGACAACAAACGTTGGCCTCAGTTGTACGGCAGGAGCGCTGGCTATCTCATCGGAGAGCTCAGCGAGCAGCAGCTGGACAGGAAGATAGACTGCTGCACGCACCTACTCAACATCATCGACGTCATCGATCCTGGAATTTCAAGACTACGAGGTAATCGAAGCCAAACAAGAAATAATTATATCGATAGTGATTTCAATGGAGGAATTTTTGCGTTACATGAATAATATTACTCAAGCTCTAGTTACACGAACTGGAATGAAGATGCTAACTCTCATGCAGTAGATTCAGAGAGGAAATCAATGTTTAATAAGCGTGCGCATCTCATTTTGCAAAGGTATCACGTGTTTCTGAGGTTTTGGTAGATGATACTTTTTTGCACCCTTAACTTATACGTTTCAAATATAATCAAAGCGACATTGGACAATTATTATTCGATGATATTACGCTTAGAACTGTTGTACTAAATAGAAAATGGTATAATTTACGATTTCTAATTTTCCAACGTAGCTAAGCACATCAGGCAAAACACATCGGTGTAAATATGAATACAACTAAATTTAAACAAAAATTGTTACTAGAACGAATTGCACTAAAAATTCGCTTGGTCATAAGAAGGTTGTTAGTGTAACCACCTGTAATGAGTAAAATACTTTGAAAACCATATGTATGCTTCAGGCTTAACGAAGTACGAGCTTCATGCCCCGTTGCTGATGAAAGCAAATAAGGAGTTTCAGCTTCAGCAGCTGACCCGACAACAGTTCCTGCAGCGGCTCACTGAAGTGTTGCAGCTGCTGAACGGCTCTGCTTACTGCCTGCGGTTCGAGCCGCCTTCCTCACACGAGGGGCAACTTTGTGCCGTGAGTTTAAATATTACCTCTTCCTCCCGAACATCTAACTAGGGAAGCGTGGAGTAATTTGCTCTCGAGCCAATACGATAAATGATGGAAATTATGTAGATTATCATCAATTACCTCGTCTGCAATTGAAGACATCAGCTATGCTGACATTTCCTGTGTAAGGACTACCGCCCGCCCACGCTCCGCCTACTTATCCGTTTAAGGCCGGCTTTCCAAAACCCAATGACAAAATTTAAATATTGAGGCTTTCCTGGTGTGTTCCAGATTAATAAATCTATAACATCTAAAAATTTGTTTTACGTTAATACACTAAGGATAGACTCAGGTTTGGTAAGGTTTCAGGTTACGTAAGGAGTAGGATGGGTTAGTTAGGATACGTGACGTTTTGGTTCAGTGAATTAAAAATATGAGTACATACATGTAACCATAAATGGCAAATAATATTACAAATAGTAATATTATTACTATTTTAAATAGTTCTATTTATGGCATCCGCTATGCCAAAATCTTCTTCGTTAAGACTACCGCTCGCCCTTTGTCGGTGTTTAGATGCTCCTCGCGATGGACGACCTAAACTCCAGGTGCTAATTGATGTATTGAAGATATTCGAACTGGCGCTTCCATAGCACCAAGCGTGAGATGATCTGGAATAGGGCCTTACATGACATTTTATCGTTTTTTCAGGTTGAAGCCCGGCAGATAGGTGAGGTTAGAATTGGATGAGTTGGATTCGAGGTAGTGGATTTTAATTCATTTCAATGAAAAATGATTTGCTCATATAACGATAATATTAAAGTTGCAGTTATCATAAATTCTGACTTTGTAGCCAAATTTTGGGTAAAATTATGTGAGGTGAGGTTTGATATGGTTTCAAAATATTTATATGGAGCAAGAAATTAAGAGCATTCTGTAAAAAAATTAAAACCGGCCAGCTATTATCAGTGTTTTTATTACTCTCTGGTTTCATCCGCTATATATAGCTGTTTAGAAAGTAATACAATGATTACTAAGAGAGGGATATCACAGGGTGTTACTTTTTCGACGATGTGTTCTCAAAATTGAAATATTCATCGAGAACGAACTGTAGCGTTATGAAAAAGCATTTCACAAATTTTCTTCGCGTGTAGGACCATGAGAGATAGTTTAGAATGCCGAAGTTGTTATTCATAAAAACAGTCACTTCAAATGCAACTCAGGGTTTTTTTTGGAAGCGATCCATCGACTGATACTGGAGTATTGCTGGGAGCTCTATTTTCATTAATGTAGGAACGAAAAAACTATTTTGAGTGGTCTGAAAACTGAGTTGAAATTGAAAACTAATATTGATACGTTCAAGAGAGACACTTAATAACATTTTTACTTGAATGAGAGTTTTATAGCACATTCATGAACTCATAAATTTAGGTATGAAAATCCCCACAAACACTATGAGCAGCTATTGAGTTGCGTACAGCATCAATACAGACTCTGAATAATTACAAACAATTGCAGAGAAACCGGCAGTTATGTAACAGCCAAGATGACTTTCCACTCATTTTTGAAAGGAAGTTTCTTCAACCTTTATCAAATTTCTTGACTGTGTCTTGTGCTACGTGGTACTGCACGAAAATGATTTAAATTTGAATAAAATTTGAGAGGTTTAATAATTTCAGGAAAGCTTATGACCTACAAATTTAGAATATATTTCGTATTTTTATTGTATTTTCTTTTTTTCTTGCAGATTTCAAAGCAATCAGCAGTAGAGTTGGAACAGTGGATCTCTACAGTGAAGTTACTCCCAGAATCTAACTTTCTTCCTCCAGAAAAAATGCAAGAAGAAGAAAACGATAATGACGGGGACTTTTGTATCGAAGATCTTTCACTAGAAGCACTTCTGAAAAAAGTTCAGAGCTATTGATTAGCCAAATAACAAAGTTGCTTGCTATAAGCTCTCAGTAGCTCATACGACAAGATGTTCAGAAATATTTAAAATTTTTCAATAAAGTGGCTTTAATGCAGTTATGAGATATCATTTTGGTTCATGCTTTCCCAAGTCAAAATCATTGATATAATTGTCAAGCTTATGGTCGTAATACAGAGTGTTTGTTAAATACGGGACCCGAAAAAAATCTTTCATAACTTATGATCCAATGAACGGATTTTTGAAAATATAACGGCAGTAGATTTCTGAAATTTATTTTTTTTTATTTGGTACCTACGTTTTCATGAAACAACTGTCAAAATAAGAATCAGAGGACACATTAAAATTCGTCCTGCTTTGAAACTGCCGCCAAGAAGAAAATAAAGAAAAACAGTTTATTTCCAATAGAGATGGTACAAAATTACCATCATTGGTTTTTAAAACATCTTAAAGTTAACACACTTAAATGATACACACACACGAGTATTGTAATACCCATGTCACTAGTCG